>JALQPE010001449.1:0-13663 GCA_030407315.1 Asparagopsis taxiformis | reverse complement strand
CAGGCGCATTGCCGGACGCGCATAATCGGTGAAGGCCATGAAGGTGCCGCCGTAGGGGCGCACGCCGCCATGCAGGCTCATGCCGTTCATCGCCGAGGCCATGCCGTGTTCACGGATGCCGAAATAGATGTAACGGCCCTTGCGGTTGTCGGTGTCGAGACGGCCCAGATCGCCGGTGAGCGTGTTTTGGAACCGGTCAGGTCCGCGGAACCGCCGATGGTTTCCGGCATGATCGGGTTGATGACCTCAAGCGCCATTTCGCTTGCCTTGCGGGTCGCGACCTTTGGGCGTGGTTTCCGAGACCTGCGTTTTCAACGCCTTGACCACGGCAGACAGCTTTTTCGGCGCCTCGCCGTCCATGACGCGCGTGAAATTCCTTTTGCCGCGCCGCGCTGGTCCGGCGAAACGGGTTTTTCCCAGGCCTCGCGCTCGGCGCCCACGGGACCCGACCTCTTCCACCATGTCTTGATCTCGGCGGGGATCTCGAAGGGCGCGGAGGTCCAGCCCCAGGCGGCCTTGGCGGCTTCGTTCTGATCCGCGTTGGTCAGCGCGCCGTGACCCTTCGAGTGTCCTGTGCGGCATGGGCCCAGGGCGATATGGGTCTGCAGGCGATCATCGAAGGCTGCGCGGTCTTCTTGGCTTCGACGATGGCGGCGTCGATGGCTTCGGGGTCGTGGCCGTCGATCTCCTGAACGTGCCAGCCCGACGCCTTGAAGCGTGCAATCTGGTCGGTGCGGTCAGAGAGCGACACCTTGCCGTCGATGGTGATGTCGTTGTTGTCCCAGAAGACGATGAGGTGGCCCAGTTCGTAGCGGCCGGCAAGGCCCAGCGCCTCTTGGCTGACGCCTTCCATCAGGCAGCCGTCGCCGGCGATGACATAGGTGTGGTGGTCGACCAGCTTCTGCCAAAGCGCGCGCGTAGCGCCTCTTCGGCGATGGCGAAACCGACGGAGTTGGCGATGCCCTGACCCAGCGGGCCGGTCGTGGTCTCGATTGCCTTGGCCAGGAAGTTCTCTGGGTGGCCGGCAGTCTTGGCACCCAGCTGGCGGAAGTTCTTGACCTCGTCGAGGGTGATTTCCGGATCGCCGCAAGGTAGAGCAGCGATACAGCAGCATCGAGCCGTGTCCCGCAGACAGGATGAACCGGTCGCGGTCGGCCCAGTCCGGGCGCGCGGCGTCGAATTTCAGGTGCTTGGAATACAGAACGGTGGCCACGTCCGCCATGCCGATGGGCATGCCCGAATGGCCGGAATTGGCCGCGGCGACGGCGTCGAGCGCAAGCGCACGGATCGCCGTGGCGCGCATCCAATGATCAGGGTTACGGGTGCGAAGCTCTTGGATATCCACCGGGTTTCGATCCTCTGGCTGGGGGTTTGCGGCGTGAATAGCAGTCCCGCGCCGAAGTGCAAGCCAAGCGCTTGACGTCGCATGAAGGGCGCCGTCTAAGGCCTTGGAAGATAAGGGGCGCATTTTCCTTTTTCGCTTGTTAAACTTTCATTGACCGGATGCGGACGATTCGTTCCGTGTCGCGATGGGCCGCGCGGGATTGAGGCCGCGGGGCCGGGCAAGAGGACGAAGCAGGGCAGATGAGCCAGATCGAGGACTTGCAGGCGCGCATCACGCGCGCGCTGGATCGTATAGGACAGGGGATCGACGGGCTGGACCACGCGCCGCCGACCCGCGGATTTCGAAGCATTGCGCAGCCGCGCCGAAGCGGCGGAACAGGCATTGGCGGAGGCACAGGAAGCGCTGGCCGCCACCCGTGAGCAGGCCGAGGTGGCCGTGACACGGCCTTGGCCAGCGCGCGAGAAGCGGCCGAGGCCGAGCGGGACATGGCGGTTGCCAACGCTCTTGCCCAGGCCGAAGAGGCACGCGAAGCTGCCGTGGCCGCGGCCCGCGAACAGGCAGAGGCCGACCGCGATGCCGCGATTGCCGCCGTCAAGTCCGAGGCCGCAGCGCAACTGGAACGCGCCCTGCCGAGGCCCGGGCAGAGGTCGACACCGAGCCGGCACCGGTGGCAGCCCCCGAGAACTGAGCCTGAGGCAACGCCCACCGATGCCCTTGAGGTCACGGAGCTGGAAGAGGCTCTGGAAGACGAAAAGATGGCCAATGCCCAGCTTGAAGAGCGGTTGCGCGTGTTGCGCGCGCGTCTGGCAGACCTCGAGGCCCAAAGCGCCGAGGCCCCCGAGCCCGAGACAGCCCCGTCGCCCGAGCCCTGATCGCGCTGGATGAGCAATTGCAGGACCTGCGCGCCGCCAATGAAGAGCTGATTGCCGCAAACACCGCGCTGCGCGAGGCGAATGCGCAGGGTGTGGGCGATCCGGAACTGATCAACCGGGGTCTGCAGGCCGAACTGGATGCGATGCGCACCATGCGGGCGACCGATGCGGCGGAGACTGGCGCGGTGATCGAGGCGCTTGGCCCGCTTCTGGCCGAAGCCGCAGACGGGGAGGCACGGGAATGAGCCAGATCGAAGTCGAGATCAAGATCGGTGGCCGCAGCTTTGAGTGGCCTGCCAGCAGGGCGAGGAACAATACCTGTTGTCTGCCGCGCAGCTTCTGGACACCGAGGCGCGGTGCTTGTGACGCAGATCGGGCGGATGCCGGAGGCGCGGATGCTGCTGATGGCCGGGCTGATGCTGGCGGACAGACCGCGGGCCTTGAAGAACGGCTGCGCGAGGCGCAGGACAAGCTGAAGTCGGTAGAGGCCGAGTTGGCCGATCTCATGAGCAAACCCGCGCCAGCCCCCGAGCAACGTGAAGTGCCGGTAATCCCGGCGGACGTGACCCGATGCACTGGCCGAGATCGCTGCCCGTGCAGAGGCCTTGGCCAACAGGTTCGACGAGACGAAGGCCGAGTAGCAGGCGCGTGTCGTCTGCTTCAGCCGTCGAGCTGCCGTGTCAAAGCGCGGCCCAGTTCCATGAACTCGGCCACCTCTTCGGGCGACGCAGGATGTGGCGCAATCTCAGCCGCAAGCCGTGACGGCTCAGCGCGACGATGGGCTGTTGTGCCTCGTTGCGCCCGCTGCGTGCCTCGAGCAGTTCCGGTGCCTCTCGGAGGGCGTCCAGCGCCGTTTCGCGCCCGGGTGTCGCAAACATGTCCCTGATCCATCCCGGGCACCGACCGCAGATCAGCCGCTTTCGGCGGCAAGCCCGCCGGTCAACTTGTTCAGCACCATCTGGCCGAAACCGCCTCCGCCCATCTTGTCAGCATCTTGTCGGCTATCGCGGCGGTCTTTTCGGGAATGTCGGGCCCAGCAGGGCCATCCCGTCCGGCAGCGCCAGCCGTGGCTGGGTGAACTCCGTCCAATGACTTGTGGTGCCGCCGGTAGAGGAATTGGACCGGAAATAGAGGACCAGTTCCCAGCCTTCGGACCGGTCCGAAATCACGGTTCGGCTTCCGCGCCCGCCGGTTTGCGGCTGGTAGTCGAAGGACCAGCCTCGTTCCGCGCACAGGTCTTCAGTGCCTCTCGGCGCTTCTGGCTGTGCCGGATGGCATAGGCGATCAGCCCGGTGCCGGCGAAAGAGGCCAATATCAGGACTGCGGCTACGAAATACTCCACGACGAAACTCCTGTACTCAATCCAACCGATCAAAGAAAACGGCAGGAAAGCCCCGCCCGTTCGGTATCATCAGGCAATCACATGGCTCAGGCGTTGGCTTCACGGATCTTGTCGGCGGCTTCCTTGTTGTAGGAAACGCCCTTGTCGTCGAAAGCTGGTCCAGCTCGCCCGAGAGGGTCATCTCGGTGATGATGTCGCAACCGCCCACGAACTCTCCTTGACGTAGAGCTGCGGGATGGTCGGCCAGTCGGAGAAATCCTTGATCCCCTGGCGCAGGCCGTCGTCCTCGAGCACGTTCACGTCCTGGTAGTCAACGCCCATGTAGTTGAGCACGCCGGCCACGCGGCTGAGAAACCGCATTGCGGCATGGTCTTGTTGCCCTTCATGAAGAGCACGACAATCGTTGGATTTCACGGTGTCGTCGATACGGGTCTTAACGTCGGTCATCTGGGGGTGTCCTGTTCTGTGTGTCTTTGCTGGTGTCATCGCCCGATCACTCGTGGCCCGGTCCGATCCAGTATTCTCGGGGTCATAGTCCTGCGGATCGTAGCTGTCCTCGCTGCGGGATCGTGCCCACGAAGGTGGTGTTCGACTCGGGGTCATAGGTCAAACCATAGGTCGATTTGCCTTCCGCTCTGAAGCGTCGGTATTCATGCCACGCCGCATAGACAAATGGCAAGAAAGGGCAGAAGCAGCAGGGGAACGATGACGCCTAGGGGCATATGGGATCAGTCTGGGGCCTTTGTTGTGAGAGCGGGCATGAAGCGCGCCGCTGGGCCCATCATCTTGCCTTCAGGGCTGCATAGACCGTTCTCTGTTGCTGGACCCGGTTCTTGCCGCGAAAGCTCTCGTCGATGACCATCGCCGACATGTGCACGCCGTCTTCTCCATCGACGGTGATCGTGGCGTCTGGAAAGGACTCGCGCAACAGGTCCTCGATTTCCTGGGAACATCGGCATATATAAGGCGTCTCCACGCGTCTGGTGTCTGTTACAGAATTAGTGTGCCAGCGAGCGGCGTGCAAGGCACGCGCATCAAGCCGGGCAGGGGCGGCGGCGGTCAGACGGCAAGCTCGATCCACACAGGGACATGGTCCGAGGGCTTTTTCGCGCCCGCGAATGGCAGAGTCGATCTGCAGTCGGTCATCAGGTCCGCGGCCGCAGGCGTCAGCAGCAGGTGGTCGATGCGGATTCCATTGTTCCGCTGCCAGGCGCCGGCCTGGTAATCCCAGAAACTGTAATGCCCGGCGCCTGCGTCCGTGCCCGAAACGCCTCGGTGAAACCGAGGTTCAGGATCCTGCGAAGGCCGCGCGGGTCTGCGGCAGATACAGGGCGTCCTCGGTCCAGGTCTCGGCCGGGCGGCATCCTCGGCCTGGGGGATCACGTTGTAGTCGCCCGCCATCAACGCCGGGTTTCCTCGGCCAGCAGATCCCGGCCGGGTTTCCAGCCGTTCCATCCATGCCAGCTGTAGTCGTATTTCGGGCCCGGTGCCGGGTTGCCGTTGGGCAGGTACAACCCGCAGACGCGCACGGCCTGTTCGTCTCCCATGACGGTTGCCTCGATCCAGCGGGCCTGTTCGTCCGCGTCGTCGCCGGGCAGGCCGCGGCGGACATCCTCGAGCGGGCGCTTGGACAGGATCGCCACCCCGTTGAAGCTTTTCTGTCCGTGCGTCTCGACGTTGTAGCCGCGGTCCTCGAAGGGCTCGCGCGGGAAATTCTCGTCGATCGACTTGATCTCCTGGCAGAGAACGACATCCGGCTGAGCCTCGTCCAGCCAGTCGAGCACCGCGGGCAGGCGGGCCTTGATGCCGTTGATGTTGAAGGTAGCGATCTTCATGGCGCGTTTCTCCTGCCTGTCCGGGGGCCATGGATCGCAGGCGCGGGGCTGACGGTCAAGCGCGTCAGGTAAAGCCCTGTTTTGTATCAGTTTGGTTGAGCTTTGTGACGTACCTGCAACCTATCGGCGTAAAGCCTGGCACAAGCACCCTCTGGAACCCGCTCGATTCGGGTATGATTCGTGGATTTAGGAGTTGCAAGTGCCGTTGCGCTGCAAAGTCCGGATTTATCCACAGAAAATTGTATCTGGGGATAACCCGTATTGTCGCGCGATCCGAAACGCCTGCGCGAATCGCATCTGTGGATAAACTTTTCCTTAAACAACCTTACAAGAATTAACTTTTTTGCAAACTATTTTTGCGTGCAAAATTCAAGGGCATAGCTGCTCAACTGAAAAAGGAGCGATCCCATGACTGCCCTCATCAAGCTGCACACCTCTAAAGAAACCGTTTCCAAGCGGAAACGAGCGCCTTCGCCGGCGACGCCGTCGAGGCCTTTACCTCGTGGTCGGGCCCGGCGATGGCGACCTGTTCGCGGGTGCCTCTGTCGAAGCCTACACATCCTGGTCCGGTCCGGCGACGGTACCCGCGAATCTGGTGATGCAGTCGAAGCTTACACCTCTTGGTCCGGTCCCGCTGCGGGTGACATGGAAAACGGTGGCCATGTCGAAGCCTTCACCAGCTGGTCCGGCCCGCGCGCGGCAGCCGCGACGCAGGCGACAATGTCGAGGCTTCACCTCGTGGTCCGGCCCGGCGGCTGGCGACATCGAGAGCGGCGACACGTCCAGGCCTTCACCAGCTGGTCCGGTCCCGCAGCCGGTGACCGTGACGCGGGCGACAACGTCGAAGCCTTCACCTCGTGGTCCGGTCCGGCGGCTGGCGACATCGAGAGCGGCGACAACGTCCAGGCCTTCACCAGCTGGTCCGGTCCCGCGGCCGGCGACCGTGACGCAGGCGACAACGTCGAGGCCTTCACCTCGTGGTCCGGCCCGGCGGCTGGCGACATCGAGAGCGGCGACAACGTCCAGGCCTTCACCAGCTGGTCCGTCCCGCAGCCGGCGACCGTGAAGCAGGCGACAATGTCGAAGCCTTCACCTCGTGGTCCGGCCCGGCGCGCGCCTGATCGACGTCACTGATACCCGGGCGGGGCGCAGTGCGCTCTGCCAAGACAGAGGAGAGCCAAGCGATGAACAATGTCGTCCAACTGACCGTCCCGACCCGGATAGCCCCCCTGGAAGCGCGGATCACCGCGCTTCTGGGAGCCTTCGCCGATCATCGCCGCCACGGCGACGACGTTTTCTGGCTGAAGGAGAACGCGGAGCTTCTGAACATCCTTGAATGCACAGGTCAGGCCGTCGCTCCAGAGGCGCTGGCCCGCCATGCGGGGTTCTACGCCCCAGGCGGTGCAACGGCTGGAGTTCTTTCCGCAGTACTACCGTTTCATTCTCTCGCTGGCGCTGGATCTCGAGGACCTCGGATGCCGGGTACGAGGCGCAGAAAATGGTGGATTTCGCGGCCCGCGAAGGGCTGGCAGAGGCCGAACTTTCGACTTGCAGCGTGCCGAGGCGCGGCGCTTGATGACCCGTCGCGGCGTCGATCCGATCCGCGATCCCGGCCTGAACGATCGGCTGCGTGCCTTCTGCTTGCGCACAAAAGACCTTGCGCTGCCGAACAAGAAGGCCGCCTATGAATTGACGCACATCGTCTACTACCTGTCCGAGTATGGCCGCCGCGATCCGGACTGCCCCCGGAGGCCATCCAGAGCCTGCATTTCGCCGGGCTGACCGCTTTCCTGGACCAGAACGCCGACCTGCTGGCGGAAATCTGCATTGCCCTGCGCCATGCGGGACAGATGCCGCCCGCCGTCTGGACGGCCTGGCTGCAACAGGAAACCGGAGCTTACGGGTCGTCGCGGATGCTCATGCCTCGATCACGACGACTATCACGAATACCTCGTGTGCAACTGGCACCAGCCGTCACCGGCGCGCCCCTGTTCCGCAAGCCGGTCTGCGATGAGCGGCTGCGGTTCGAACGCGGCGCCGAGCCCAGACCGTCCTGCGCGAGCTGAGCCAGGCGATCTACGGGCTGGACCACCGGTCGGGTGACTGGGACAGGATGCGCGCCACGGATGGAACCGTCTCTGTCCCCCGAGGCGCGCGATCTGCTCAGCGTTGCCTCGCAGTCCAGCGATCTGTTCGACGCCTATTTCGAAGGCTTTGCCCGGGCAGGCCGCGCATGACCCGGGTGGCGCTTTCCGGGGCGACGCTGGGCGCGGCGCTCATCCTCGTCTACACCGGCATGATGGCCGCCGCGGACGGGATCACCAAGTTCATCGCGGGCGGATATGCGGCGCCGCAGCTCTTCGTCCTGTCCTCGGCACTGGTTCTGCTGTTCTCCCTGGCGGGGGCACGGGCCGACACAAATGGACCCGGCCTGCGGGTCCGCTCGAAAAAGGCGATGGCGATCCGCGCCGTGCTGACGGTGATCGCTTCGCTGGCCTTCTTTCAGGCCTTTCGCCTGCTTCCCTTCGCGATGTGTTCTGTTCATCGGTCTGATCCCGCTGATCGCGGCTGCCCTGTCCGGCCCGGTTCTGGCGAGACGCCGCGTCCCGCGGCCTGGGCGGCTCTGGGACTTGGTGTCGGCGGCATCCTCTTCCTGATGCCGGGCGGTTTGTCCGGTGCTCAGGCCGGTCATGCCTGGGCCTTGCTGGCCGCCGTGTCCGGCTGTGGCTCGATGCTGGCCGCGCGGGCCATCGCCAAGGTCGAGCGTGCGCCTCTGGCACAGGTCTTCTGGCCCAATGCCGCACTCATGGTGGTGATGGCGCTGGCGCTGCCTTTCGTCTGGAAACCAATGAGCCTGACCGACCTTGGCTGGGTCGGCGCCTATGCCGCCGCCCTCTTCGCAGCCCGCTATGTTGTCGCCGAGGCGCTGCGCCTGCTGCCGGCCTATGTCGCCACGCCCCTGATGAACCTGCAGTTCGTATGGATGGTCGTGATCGGCTTCCTGGTCTTTGGCGAGGTTCCGACGCTGGGCACCTGGGCGGGCGTGATGCTGGTGGTCGGATCTGGCTTCTGGCTGGTCTTCGAGGAACACCTGTCGCGCCCGTGTCATCCCGGCCGAATGATCCGGCAGTCAGCTTGAAACAGAAAGGGCGCCATACGTGGCGCCCTTTTCCAATTCTTCCCGACCGGCCCGGACTACATTGAAAACGATGTGCCGCAGCCGCAGGAACTGGTCGCATTGGGGTTTTCGATGGTGAACCGCGCGCCGATCAGTTCGTCCGTGAAGTCGATGACCGCACCGGACAGGAGGGCAGGGACACGGGATCGACAATCACGCGCTCCTCGCCTCGCGATGATCATGTCGTCATCGGCGGGGTCGTCCAGCTTGATGTCGTATTGAAACCCCGAACAGCCGCCACCCTCGACGGCCACGCGCAGGGCCTTGCCATCCGCGCCCGCGCCGATCTCGGCGAGGCGGGCAAAGGCACGGTCGGTCACTTTCGGCGGCAGTTGCATTGTGTCCTCTCAACCTGTTCGGCCTCAATATATGCATCACATTGGCCCCTTCAAGCAAGCCGCCCCCTCCCGGTTCGGGAAGGGGCGGCGCAGTGGGCAGTTTACGTGTTTTTGACGCTATTGCTGGTCGCCGATCCAGTTCGCGAGGTCGATCGTGTGCTGCGCAAAGCGGCGGCCGGTCGACAGTTCGTGGCTCAGGTGCAACCCGACGACCGCGCCGGTCGCGGCATCGTAGATCGGCGCGCCGAGGTCGCCGTAATCGCTCAGGCAGTTGTGCTCGTAGGACTTGGCGGGCAGGTAGGCCGGATCCGTCGGCAGCGCGCTGCAATGCTGCATCTGCATGGATCCGCCCCGCGGAAAGCTGAGCATGTAGAGCGGTGCGCGCGGATCGGGCGTGGCCTGGCCCACGCGCTGGATGCGGTCGGCAGAGAATTCGTGTCGGGATCGGCGATGTGCAGGATCGCCAGCCCGGTTTCCCGGCTGGACAGCTCGCTGTCCAGGGTCAGGACATATCCCTGCGCGGTCCACAGGCGCTGGTCGGGAAAGACGTGGTCGAACACGATGCGGATTTCCTCGATCTTGCTGGCGCTGACGCGTGGATCTTCAAGGATGCCCGGCACGCAGGCATAGGAGGTCGCCACCACCGAGGGGCCAAAGACGAAGCCAGAGCAATAGACCGGGCCATAGTCCGTGGTCACGCGGATGCGGCCTGCGCCGCGCATGCTGTTGATGACCGAGACCTCGTAGCCGTCGCTGTAGGCCGGCGCCGCGAAGGAGATATAGGGCATTTCCTCGACCCGTGTTACATCGACCGAGGGCGTCGGATCGATCGGGGCACCGGCGTTGCGCGGTGGCGGACTGCCTGCGGGCGGCACCGGGGTGGGCAGCGGGCTGCGTGCCTGTTGCGGCTCTACCGGGCGGGTCCGGGCGGCGGCGTGGCGCCTGGATTCTTGATGGGCTGGGTGACAATCGGCCGCCCGGCGGGTTCGGGCGCGGCGGGCGCGTCGAGGGATTGGGGGCCTTGGCGGGCGGTGCGCCCGGATTGATCGCGGTGGGGTTTCTTGGACTTGATCGTGATCGTGCCATCGTCCTTGTCCGGCTTGGCCGTCGGATCAAGGACAAGGGTTTCGTTTATCCGCTTCTTGGGGTCACTGTCCTTGTCGAGGACAAGATCGGCCAGCGCGGGCGCCGGCAGGGCGAGGGTGATGCAGCAAAACGCGACGCTGCGCAGGGGGCTGAACATGGCTTTCTCCAAGGGTTGAACGCTAAAATCTGGCCCCAGTCTAGCTTCTCGCCGGAACCCGGCAAAGTAGGAACCCGGACGTTTGGGAGGGCGCGGAATTCTCCAAGTGCCTGAAAAGGCTCAATCGGCCATTTCCGGCGTTCGTGGCATCAAGGTCCGCGAATCCGTGCTGCGATGCCGGACGTGGGATAAAATCGGTTCTCTACATCTGGTGTATACCGGCGATTGGGCGCCGAATTTGGCGGCCGCGCCGGGCCCGACCGGGCGGTATGTCGCAAGTCGTTGTTATTGCAAGAGCAGCCGGATAAGAGAGCCGCGGGACAAGCAACTTGGGACTGTTTCACATGCGCGCCAGCTTTGCCTCGACACATGACAGTGCGCGGGGACGCCACTTCCCGGAAGAAGAAAGCGCTCACCGGTCCTGTTTCCAGCGCGACCGCGACCGGATCATTCACTGCTCTGCCTTCCGCCGGCTGAAACACAAGACGCAGGTTTTCGTCGAACACGAGGGCGATTTCTATCGCACCCGGCTGACCCATTCGATCGAGGTGGCGCAGGTGGCACGAACCATCGCCAATGCGCTGGATCTGAACACCGACCTGACAGAGGCAGTGGCGCTGGCGCATGACCTGGGACACCGCCTTTTGGCCACACTGGCGAAGATGCGCTCCATGCGCTCATGGCACCCTATGGCGGCTTTGATCACAACGCGCAGACCCTGCGCATCGTCACCCGTCTGGAACGTCATTATGCCGAGTTCGACGGGCTGAACCTGACCTGGACACGCTGGAAGGCATCGCCAAGCACAACGGCCCCGTGGCGCCGCTTGGTCCGATGGAACGCGGTCGCGAGATCCCGCATGCGCTGGCGGAATACAATGCGCAGGATGACCTGGAGCTGCACACCCATGCCAGCGCCGAGGCGCAGGTGGCCGCACTGTCCGACGACGTGGCCTACAACAACCATGACCTGCACGACGGTCTGCGCGCCGGGCTGTTCACGGAAGAAGAGAATCACCGCGCTGCCCATCGTGGGCGAGGCCTACGCCGAGGTCGACCGCAAGTACCCCGGCACGGATTCCTACCGGCGCCGGCACGAGGCGCTGCGGCGGGTCTTCGGGGCGATGGTGTCGGACCTGATCGACACCTCGCGTGCCAGCTGATCGGGTCGGGCGCGCAATCCGCGCAGGAGGTGCGGGACCTTGGCCGTCCCGTGATCGCCTTTTCAGGACGCAATGGTTGACGACCTCAAGCAGATCCGCGCCTTTCTGTTCGCCAACATGTACCGCGCGCCCAAAGTCATGGAACAGCGCGCCCGGGTCACGCTGGCGGTCAACGATTTGTTCCCGATCTACATGGGAGATCCGACGCTGCTGCCTCAGCGTTGGCAGGGCGACGTCGCCGCGGCCGAGGGCGAAGCGGCGCTGGCACGGCTGGTGGCGGATTACATTGCCGGGATGACCGACCGTTCGCGCTGCAACAGCACGCGCGGCTGACCGGGCGCGACGTTCTCGAGGGCATGTGGCCCGGCGACGAGGTCACTGACGCCACGCCCTCCTCGGGGCCGGCATGCTGCGCGGTTGCGGCGGCGCGGGCGCCTGCTAGTTTGACGCGGGCATCGGGCCGGGCGCAGGGCAGGGAGCGTTTCATGGCAGTTGCGGAAACGGGCGGGTTGGATCCCGTCCTGGCCTTCGGGCTGGTTGGGGCGCTTGGGGTCGGCAGCCAGTGGCTGGCCTGGCGGCTGCGCCTGCCCGCCATCGTCCTGATGCTGGTCGCGGGGCTGATCATCGGTCCGGTGACCGGTGTATTGGATCCGGCGGCACAGTTCGGCGACATGTTTGCAACCGATGATCGCGGTGGCGGTGGCCATCATCCTGTTCGAAGGCGGTCTGACGCTTGACCTGCACCGCCTGTCGGACGCGGCCAAGGGTGTGCGGCGGCTGGTGCTGATCGGCGCGCCGCTGGGCTGGATCGCATCTGCCGCGGCCCTGCATTTCGTCGCCGGCCTCAGCTGGGAGTCCTCGGCCGTCCTTTGGCGGTATCATGATCGTCACGGGCCGACCGTGATCGCGCCGCTGTTGCGCCAGCGCGGTTGCAGCGCCGCCCCGCCGCGCTGATGCAGTGGGAGGCCATCGTCAACGATCCCGTCGGAGCGCTGGCCGCGGTGCTTGCCTTCGAGGTCTCGTCATGGTGCTGCGCACTGCGACCAGCGCAGGCCATGCGATGATCGAGATCGGCATGGCGTTGCCATCGCCACGGTGCTGGGCCTGGCCGCTGGCTGGAGCGTGGTGCGCGCGTTTCGCCAAGCCTTGGTGCCCGAGTACATGAAGGTGCCGGTTCTGTTCGTCGTGCTGCTTGCGGTCTTTGCACTGGCCGATCATGTCCTGCATGAATCCGGCCTGCTGGCCGTGACGATCATGGGCCTCTGGATTGCCACGCGAAATTGCCCAGTTTCGCGGAGATCTACCGCTTCAAGGAACATGCCACCGTTTTGCTGGTCTCCGGGGTCTTCATCCTGCTGGCGGCGGGGATGAGCTTTGATCGGCTGGCGGTGCTCGACTGGCGGGCCGGAGCCTTCGTTCTGGCGGTGATCCTGCTGGCGCGTCCCTTGCCCGTGCTCGCGCGCTGGCCTTTACCAATGTGCCCTTGCGAGAACGCCTGCTTGTCGCGTTCACCGGGCCGCGCGGTGTGGTGTTGGTGGCTGTGGCCGGGCTTTTCGGGGAGCGGCTGGCGCAGCTTGGCCTGCCGGATGCAGAACGGATCGCGCCGTTGGCCTTTGCGCTGGTGGCGGCAACGGTCGTCCTGCACGGCTTCACCCTGGCCCCGATGGCGCGCCTGCTGGGGCTGACTGCATCGCGCCTGCCGGGTGTGCTGATCATGGGCGGATCGAAATGGGCCGTTGAACTGGGCGCGGCTTTGAAGAAGATGGATCTGCCCGTGATCATCGCCGATCCCAACAACGCCCATCTTCGCAGCGCGCGTGAGGCAGGTTTGGACACCTTCTACGGAGACATCCTCTCGGAGGCGGCAGAAGATCGGGTCGACCTGGTGCCTATGAAAAACTCATCTGCGCCAGCGACAACGACGCCTATAACACGCTGGTGGCGACCGACCTGGCGCCGGAATTCGGCCGCGAGAATGTCTTTCAGGTCAAGCGCGTGCGCGAAACCTCCAGCCGGCATTCCCTGCCGGCCACGCTGGGTGGGCAGGCATTCGGCGCCAACGAAACCTATTTCGAGGCCAATGCCGCCATTGCGGGCGGGTGCGAGTTCCGCGTCACCAAGCTGACGCGAGGAGTTCACCGCAGCGGACTGGCGCGCGGCCCAACCCCGAAGCAGTACCCATGGCCGAGCTTGGGCCGGGGGGTACGCTGCCGCCTCTGGGACCCGAGGATGAACTGCGCGGCGCACCGGGCACGCGCCTTCTTGCCCGACTGCCGAACGTGCGGAACGGCAGGCGCCCGAGGCCGCCGCCGAGGACGTTTGACGCCACCCTCCAAAGTGATAGAGAC
>JALQPE010001448.1:0-15561 GCA_030407315.1 Asparagopsis taxiformis | reverse complement strand
AAGCAATTGTATTTTCCAGTAGCTTCATAAAAATCATCATTTTTATAATAGCCCAATCCCGGCAGTATGACTTTTTTACCAAAAGAATCCTTTGGAATTCGGCTTCTATGTAAGAGTGATCTTATTTAATTGGTCTGTATTTATTTTTATTTCAAACCAATCTTTCTGAGTGTTCGAGTATCTGGTTACGTGTAAGAGTGCGGGAGTATTAATAAGTGCAGCTTTACATTTATTCATATGGTAAAATCAGACCAGGTAGAAGTTTTTATATAAAAAGTTTTGTCACCCCATCCAACGAAAAGAACTGATCAGTGTCTTTAAATTTAAGTCCATTAAGAGTTGAGGGTTTTAGTTTTTTCTGGGAATAATTATTTCTAAATGAATTCCATTAGAACTTAAATAATATTATGATTTTTTTTACTACTATGTTTGTTCCTTTTACTGAATATAAGTTAAAACCAAGATAGGATCAGATAGGTGATCGGTATCACTAGAACAAATCCAATATAACGCAGTATTTTTTAAAAATATCTTCTTTTCATACTTAGAATACCCGATAAGTCCAAAAATAAGTGAAAATGTTACTAAATTCCTAGTCAATTTTAATTCGTACTCCTTCAGAATGACTAGAAAATTCTGGCGCATAATAGATTGGATTGTCGTAATTCCGTTAGAAAAGTCTCCTTTGTTATTTACTCTTAAGTCATATTCAAATACGAAGATTCCTTTTGGTAAATAGTCAAAGAAGAAATTAGTAGCGGCGTCTTTCGTACTTTCATAATATCCTAATCCATCCTGCCATTTATATTGCGAGATTACATTAACAGGTTCTAAGCCAGAGGCGCGCATATCTTTCATATGCACAAAATTCCATAGCACGTCCGATCTTAACTCGATGCGAACTCTTACCAGATCTCCTAATTGAAGTTTGGTGCTATTTGTAATTTCGGTGATTTTTTCTCCGGTATCTGTATTCTTTTTTAGAAATAGTTTTTTGCTAAGTGATAACGGGAGTTTTTGCAGGTGTGATTTTATCTAAATTTTCAAAATACTGCCAATACCAAAGCTCCCCAGGCAATACCTTTTCCTTTTTAGTGATTTTGGCAGTCGCCATATTGTTTTTATCTCATCAGAATTCCATGAGGTTTTAAAATATCCAGTTCCTGCTTCTACTTTTACATCATCTATTTTACCAGGGTCTATTTTTTTGATCTCCAGGACTACGTCCACCATATCGGTAACAGATAACCAATCGCTACCTTGTAATAATAAAGCATATCTGCATCTGAAGTAGCTTTGGTAGTGCTCCAGCGATTAGTTTGTTTGTTTTTAAGAAGCCAGATTTTAAGGTTATCGATAATTTCTGTGCGTTTTGGTTCCTTTTCAATTTCGAAAATACTTCGATCATCAATGATTGGGTTTCGATAGGTGCCTGATACCAATACCACTAGCCGTATTTGATTTCCAATACATGCCAAGCTCTTCGCTAGTAATGCTTCTTTCGTCTAATGATCGAATGATTTTAACTGCACTTTCGTGATTATCATTGCGGTCTAAATCAGGGCTAATAATCCTTGAGAATATAAACTTTGACTTAACCAATATTTCTTTGATTGACCTAAATAATAGTTTCCATGCCTCGTTAGTGTTTTTTGGTCTTTTGATATCGCTGAAAAAACTTCGCATGTACAAATAATGAAAGCTGAGTGTAACTAAGGTGATTCTTATTGATATCGATGTTGTTTCTTTTACAATATCTTTTTAATTCTTGATATTCTTTTACAAATTCTACATCTAAAAATCGAATTGCATTTTGAAGCATGTTTGAAGTATTGCTGTCAAAATTAGTAACTCCTAACTTTTTTAGGTGCCCAAACCAGTGGCAATGTGTTGTGTAATAAATTTATTTTCATGTCCACCTTTAAACCAAGGGAATCCTCCTGAAGGATACTGCATTTGCCTTAGCTTGTTTAAAGCTGATTGTAGCTCGTTGTTCATCTTGTTCAAGTCAAACAACAGAGCAATTCTCTTTTTTGTTCAGTTTCGCTTGTGCATCACGTAGCCATGGTGTTTCTTGAATGATCAAAGATTTAAGCTCCTGATTTTTTTCAAGATTACTTAATAACGCATCAGTAGATTTCCATTGCTTAAATACTTCTTGAATTCTGGGATTAGAATTGGCAATGTGACTTGCTAATGTGTTGGCGTAATATCTTGAAAATGTTTGTTCAGAACACTCGTATGGATATTCCATAAGATAGGGTAGAGCCTGAACTGCATACCATGCAGGGTTAGAAGTCATCTCAAGAGTAAGCTTATGATGTTTAATGTATTTGAGGTTGTGTTTTTAAGTTTATCCAAGGTAAAGGTCTTGGTTTGATCGGACCTAATCCACATGGGGAGTGTTTCGGTTACTAACATTCTGTTAGAAAGTACAGGTAATACATTTTGTTCGCCATCGGCAAATTATCAGCTTTGGCAATAATTTTATACTGAACGGTTTGAACATGTCTGGAATTTTTAGTTCCCATGAAATATTAGTATTTCCTTTAGTTTTTACTGCAAAATTTTGGCGAGCATTAGTATTCTGCAATTCAGTATCAATTGCTTTGTTGGTTAATGCATCAAGCAATTGTAATTCTACCACACCGTTTAAATCTTTTTTTGCGAGGTTCGATATTTTGTGCTTAACACAATTTTATCTCCTTCTCTTAAGAATCTAGGAGGGTTAGGTAACACCATTAATTCTTTTTGTGTTACGGTTTCAAGGGTGGTAGTTGCAGCATTTAACTCTTTTGTATGAGCTAGTAATTGTAATTTCCATCTTGTTAATGCTTCTGGCGCAGTAAATTAAACTTACATTGCCTTCTGTATCAGTAGTTAATTGTGGGAAAGAAAAATGCAGTTTCTTGTAGGTTTTTTCTAATTTTCACACCTTCAAGAGACACCTCTTTTTTGTCTTGTTTTATGCTTTGATCAGATTCTTTGATTTTCTTCAGGAGCATTTGCTTGGCCTTCTACAACTGCTTCTTCTAGTTCTGCATCGTCCTGCAACACTTTCCATGGCCATAGATTTTGCATCATAGGAGCGGCAACCATAGCTTCTTTTCGCATTCTTCGGGCTCCAAAATACTGTTGTCCAAAATATAACCCCAAACCAATTAAATTGATCATAATTTTGATGTATATAATAGTTTCCTGGGCTACTGTGATTATATAAATTAAAAGCATTAAGAGTGAAGCTACGTGTTGCTTGTCTTCTACTTTGAGGATAAAATACTGGGCGATTAATGGGGTTAAAGTACCATTGATGTGGTTTAATTGATCTAAAGAACATCATACATGCTTGCAAGCAGTTCTGCGCTTACTCGATCTCTTTTAGGTCCTTTGATTGTAAAACTCCAGGTTTCTTGCTGACCAGGCTGCAGTTTGTCTCTAAAACGTTTTTGTTTCGATACTTAGTTCTGTGGGTTCATAAGGTACTGATATTGGAATAACCCCATTTTGATAACCACATTATAGTTAGCAAAACTATAGTTTATCGAAAAACCTCGAGATCTTCTTTGTAACCGGTATTTGATCGTCTTGCTATTGTTTGAAAGTTTAATAAGCTTAGTTTCAATACTTTTTTGGTTCTTTTCTATGTCCAGTGTTATTGTAATATCATCTGATGCTGAACTTAATTTAAGTATCACTTCGTCACCAATTTTATAGGTTGCCTGGTTGGCAGTGATCTCAAATAATTGTTGATCGCTTATCGTTTTATCATCTTGGCTAAAAACACTTATGTATTGTAAATCTTTTACTTCTTGACCAAATTTGTCTTTAGTATTTAGTTCAATTACATACTTGCCAGACTCCCATTTTTTGATTGTACTAAGCGCTATTTTTTGAGTTCCTAGGTCGTTTTCTTTGTTTCCTGAGGTGTTAAAAGTTTGTTCTAAAACATTGGCTCCTTTTTTCCAGGTTCTATAATCAGATTCATCATCAAAAGCATCATGCGAGAACAATTTGTAAACTCTTCTTTTGTAAAACCTTTGTAGTCCGGAGCTTTCCATGGTCGTGCACGTAAAGGCTTATCTGGAGATTGTAATTTGTGAATTTTAAGGGTCCCTGTGGCTGCAATCGGTTCATTGTTAAGGTTTATGGTAGTAATTGAAAGCATATGATCCTTTCGAGTTTTGTCTAACATGTCTTGCACTGTAACAGTAGCAGTCATGGCATGATATCCTACATTAACTATAGTAGTGGTGCTACGAGTTTCTCCATTAATATCGGTAACATCTGCAACTACTTCATAATTAAAATAGGCAGATTTCTTTTGAAAACTTGTGGGTTCGGCAATGCGGTAAACTCAATGGTATTTCTCCGTTTTCGTTTGTTTTTGTTTCGCCATGTGTGATTTCTTGAGGTTCTGAAGTATACCTTGGATACCAATAACACATCTTGGATATTGCACTTTTCGGTGTACGCGATAAACTACCTGGCATCGGTGATATTACTACCAGCATATGCACTTGCAATACCAGTAAGTTGTATCTTATCCTTGATTTTTATAAGTGTCGGTTACTGGTTTGAAATTAGTTTCAAACTTAGGCCGTTTGTATTCTTCTACAGAAATAGCGGTACTTGATAATTGTCGGTTTGTAAATTGTAGATACCTGTTAACCAGATGTTGGGAGAACAAATTCGCCACTAAATGATCCATATTCATTAGTTTTAAAACTTTGCATTTTCACTTCTTGACCATTTACATCAATTAGTCGGACAAAAGTAGATTTGTTGGGTAGTACTTTAAAGTCTTCTTTACCTGTCGAAGACATCATAATTCCTTGAAATATACTATTTGCCCAGTCTATAAATACTTCTATCAGTAATAGAAAAGTAGTATATCGGGTTTGATTATTAGTATCTTCAGATGTATGGGATTGGTTTAGATAATAGCCTTCAAATATGCTTTATCTTTTTCGTGGAGACGGTAATTGTTACATTGTAATAATAATTGTTAAGAGCTAAAGAGCATTGTCCCTTTTGATCGGTAGTAAGGGTTTTATCTAGTTTGTTTCTATACCCACGTTCGCTATCAGTTTTAAGATGAACTTTTGCATTTGTAACAGGGCTACCGGTATTACGATCATTACTGAAAAATAGTTTTTCCAGAAGTCTTGTTTTCAATAAGTGCAAGATTGCTTATTTGGATGTCTCCGAAAGTAAATAAGGTTTTCTCCTGATAGCTCTTTCTCTACAGTAGCTAAGATTAAATAAGATCCTTGTGCAAGTTCAGGCAGCAACACCTCTGTAGTGTGTGTTTGATAATCCTTTCGTTTTGATGTCGGACTCCCAGGTTTTAGTAATTTCTAGGGAGTTTAAGAATCTGATTTGGTCGTTTATCTGATATATTCTATTTAAGGAATTAAGTTGCTTTTTGTTGATTTTTAAAGCTTTTAGATAAACCTTGTCGAGATTTTTATAACTAATTAGCAATCTTCCAGAAGTGTTAATAGGAATATATTTCTCTGTTTTTATGTTAATTTCGGGATGAAGTATTTGTTTTCTTAGTGTGTTGCATTTTCCGGCACCTCTGGAATCAGGAAATTTTTAATAGTCTCATTGCATACGTCAAGGGCTTCTTTTAGCTTCCATTGATGTATTTCATTTTCTTTAGGAGCGTAAGTTGTGGCTTGCTCTTTGTATAAGTTTGCAATTTCAAAATCATACAAGCTGAGCGCTTTTCGACTGATCTTTTCTTTATCTGAACGTAAAGCATCAAGAAAACTGTCTTTTTATCATTAAATACCGCATTTTCATATACAAATTGTAGACGCTCAATGTTTACTTCTGTTAGTGCATCGGCTTCGTTATCTCGCGAATGAAATTTTATAAGATTTTGTATAGTTTTAATGCATTTCCTTGTAGTGATAATGAGTCTTTGGGCTCAATTTTTAAAGATGTAAAAGTATTATGTTCTTTCAGATAATCTGGATTATCAATTCTGAAGGCATAGGCTGGTTTTGTGATACTGGTTTCTGAAGTTTTGTAAAATTCCAACGCGTTATGTACTAAAAAATCATAAAGTGAAGGTCGGTATTTTTTAGAGTCTTCATATGTTTTTAGGATGTCATCAAATTTTTTAAGCTCTGTTGCTGGGCTAATACGCCATTTTTAATAGATCTTTGATAATGAAAGTGAATTTCGGTAAATAGTGTTTCAAGATCCCATGTTCTAAAATCTTCTTGATCTACTTTGGTCGAGGTTTGGGTCGATTGTAGAATTTCCATCTATTTTGTTTGAAATATTGCCAGTATAAGTTGGCAAGGATACTTTCTAGAATATTTTTTTTTAGGGAATTGACTCTGAGCAATCTCAGTTTTAAATTCTTTTTATGATATTAAGTGAGCATTTTCTTCTAAGGTCAATAAATATTTAGCTTTATGAAGTAAAGCTTTTATAAGTTGATTGTCATTATTTTCAGATTTAGACCTTTTATAGATAGTTTTCTACTATTTCTAATGCAGATTAGGTAACCCTTGTTGATCAAAAGCCTCAACTTTTTTCCAATCTCAGTAAATCATTTGAGCACTCATAATACTTAGGTTTGCAATAAAGATTAATACAAGGATGATATATTTTTTCATCATAAAGTTTTAGGTTGTTAAACAAACATAAACAAGAGATGTACCAAAAAGAATATTAATACTCTCATTCATTTTAAATAACATTATAAAGCTACGTATTTGAAATGAGCCACAACATTTTGTAGATGCAAATTCATGATTAACGTTGCTTATTTTTGCGGTACTAAATAAATAATTGTTGGATTTAGAATAAACAAATAATTAGGGAAAAGGGTATTTGATTGAGTGTAGCAGCAATCTTATCGTATTAAACAAAATTATGGCATAAGCCGTTATCTGTATTTTTCAATCTCTGCCCTTTTAAAATTAATTGTAGATTGTATCTTTACCATTAGATTTAATACCATAATGCGTGTACATTTTATAGCCATAGGAGGGAGTGCCATGCATAACCTTGCTATAGCATTACATCAAAAAGGATATCAAGTTACCGGAAGCGATGATACAATTTTTGAACCTTCAAAGTCAAGATTGGACAGATATGGGTTATTGCCCACTGAGTTTGGTTGGTTTCCTGAAAAAATTACCGATGATCTTGATGCAATTATTTTGGGTATGCACGCTAAAGAAGATAACGCAGAACTTATAAAGGCTCAAGAACTTGGGTGAAAATATATTCGTATCCTGAATTTTTGTATGAACAATCCAAAGATAAAACTCGAGTGGTTATTGGAGGGTCTCATGGCAAAACCACAATTACATCAATGATCTTGCACGTATTGCATTATCATGACAAAGAAGTTGATTATATGGTAGGAGCACAGCTCGAAGGATTTGATACTATGGTGCATCTTACAGAAGAAAAACGATTTTATGGTATTAGAAGGGGATGAGTATTTATCTTCGCCATTGATCGCAGACCAAAATTTCATTTGTATAAACCTAATATAGCCTTAGTAAGCGGTATAGCGTGGGATCATATCAATGTGTTTCCTACGTTTTGATAATTACGTGGATCAGTTTAGGGTTTTTATGGATTCTATAGTTAATGGTGGAGCACTGGTTTACAATAATGAAGATGAAGAAGTAAGAAAACTGGCAGAGGCTACAGAAAATCCAATTCGTAAATTTCCATATGTCACACCAGAGTATAGTGTAGAAAATGGAGAAACGTTATTACAATCTCCTGAAGGAGAAATGCCGATTGAAGTTTTTGGAGCACATAACCTGAGTAACCTAGCTGGTGCCAAATGGATTTGTCAGCATATGGGGATTGATGAAGATGATTTTTATGAAGCCATCGCTTCTTTTAAAGGAGCTTCTAAAAGATTAGAAAAAATTGCCGAAAACGCCACATCTATTGCTTATAAAGATTTTGCTCATAGTCCATCAAAAGTTAGTGCAACTACCAAGCTGTAAAAGAGCAGTATGCTGACAGAAAGGTAATTGCATGCTTAGAATTACACATACCTATAGCAGTTTGAATGCCGAGTTTTTGGAAGAATATCGTGGAGCTTTGGATGCTGCGGATGAAGCTGTTGTATTTTATTCGCCCCATGCTGTAAAAATTAAGCAGCTAGATGAGGTCTCTGCTTCTCAAATCGAAAAAGCATTTAGCCGCGAAGATCTTATAATTTATACCAATCCGGAAGAGTTTCAGCAATATTAAAACAAAAAGAATTCTCTAATACTGCCTTAGTATTGATGAGTAGTGGTAACTACGGTGGGCTTGATTTTGATGAAGTCAAGGGTTGGTTCTAATGTTGTTTTTCGAATTTTAAAGTGTTTTTCGAATATTCTATTTACAAAATCAGCGATACTTTTTTTGATTGTTTTTTATTAGTTCCTGTTTTGCATTTTGAATATCGTTTTCGTTTTTATCTTGACTTAACTTGATTTTCCTTCCCAGGTTTGTACTTCAATCTCAAAACAATGGATATAAGGGACTAATCTATCCATTCTGGGATCATCAAGTTCTAGTTTGATTTTTGATCCGGAGCTTCAAGATACTCAGTCATTTGTACCATGGATTCTTTTATTGTAATCGGGTTGGTGATTTCTCTGGTTATACCCATGGCATGCGAAATAATGTAGTTCCAAGTTGGTAATTGTTTTTGTGATATATATCGACGGTGAGATATAGGTTTGAGGGCCTTGAAACACTGCCGTAATTGGATACTCGTCTTTTAATAATTCGATATGTGGATTGTTTCGATCAATATGACCGACGAGTTTACTTCCATGAAAAATTAGCGGCGCATGGTAACAAAAGGAGTTTTACCTTTTGCTGATATCATAGTTGCAAAAAGGATACATTTTAGCAACTTCCAAGATGTTATCTTGCTTATACTCCTGGTGGTGTTTTTGGTGGATACAAATTAGTTATGCATTAAACTGTTGAAGATGATGATCTAGGTGCTTGTATTGCATTTTTCCCCATTGTTCATGTGTGAACTTACCAAACATTGGGTGTGGCTCCCATTCTTTTTTATCTCTTTGATTTGAAAATTCGGCAACAAGCTCTAGAAGTTTTTCTTTTTCGTTCTCAAATTCTTTTGGATCAACAACTTTTATTTGATGTGTTGGTAAGTTTTTTCTCCAGGGTTTATCGTTGTATAATGATTTTTAAAGAGCAATTTTGCTAGTAACTTGGTTTTAGTGAAGGATGATCCTTTTTTAAAGCAATTTTTAGGGGAAACTGACAATGATTAAACATTTGCGCTATATCCATTTTTCCCCATGCCGGAGTACTTTCGCTAGACAAATTATTAATTCGTTCTTGTTTTCTTGTAGAGTGGGCTCCTCAAACATGATTTCATGAGTACTTGAGTTAAGATGATTGATACTCAAAAATACTATATTTTCAGTTTATAAAATAAAAAAGGCGAATCAATTGATTCGCCTCAAGATAATATATCAATGTTTTTATTTAACTAGCTTCATCGAAGAATAAACTTAAGAAACCATCCAGGTCATCAGTTTTATTAATATCTACAGGCGTACCAAGATTTATCATCAAAGCCTGTCTTTTATTTTACCTTGAAGAAAATATTGGAACGTTGTTCCCATTTTAAACTTATAACCTTTCAATTGTCCTCCGAAAGATGTAAAGTTACCTCAGTTTTAGAACTGTTACTTTCTGCAAATGCACTAATAGTAGCATCAAAAACAGCAGATAGCATATCGTCAGTATAGTAATCCCATTTTCTTGATGTACCATTACATGCTTGCAATTCATACTCCGATTGCGCTTCACATCCTCTAGGAACTTGTATGTTATTTCCTACTAAATTTAAAAGGAAACCTTCTTGTCTTGGCCATAAAAGCTCAATGTTGAAAGCAATAAACAAGGGTAAAAATATTCTTCATAAATAGGTTAATTTGAAGTTGTTAAATTATTCATTTCTTGATTTTGGGTGTCCAAATATAGTAAAAGTTTCATTTTCAAACAAATATATGCGTCGAATATTGCGTATTTTTTATTTTATAAGTGACGGTTTTTTTGTATTAATAGAGTAATAATGTCTTGTTTTTGAGATAAATAGTTTATTACTTACAGTAGAAAAATTGAAAGTGAATTTAATCTATAAAATTGGTAAATGAACGATATAACTCTTCATTTTCGATCAAGAATTGGAGCGAAAATGATCGTCCAAGAGAAAAATTAATCGTAAAGGGAAGAATTCTTTAACAGATGCAGAGCTCATAGCGATACTTATCGGCTCTGGTAATAGAGAAGAAAGTGCGGTCGCTTTAAGCAAACGAATACTGGCTAGTGTTGATCACAAAATTAGTGCATTGGGTAAATGTCTGTAAAGCAACTTATGCAATTTAAAGGAATAGGAAAGGCAAAGGCGATTTCTATTGTAGCTGGTTTAGAATTAGGTAGAAGAAGAAAACACGAAGATGAGGAAACTATTGTAAAAATAACCTGCAGTAGGGATGTTTTTAATTACTTAACCCGGTTATTGGTGATCTTGATCATGAGGAATTTTGGGTGCTTTTTTAAATAATGCATAGAGTGCTGCAAAAGAAACAAGTAAGTATAGGTGGTAAAACAGGTACCCTTGTCGATGCTCGCATGTTTTTAGGTATGCTCTAGAATTTGGAGCCACGGGGATAATTATTGCTCATAACCACCCTAGTGGTACTTTACAACCTAGTAGAGCGGATAAAGATTTGACTCAAAAGTTGAAAACTGCAGGAGTAAGTTTGGATATCAAAGTGTTGGATCATCTAATTATAACAGAAAAAACTATTTTAGCTTTGCTGATGAATCTTGTTGTAAAAACCTTAGATTTTTAAAAGATCATCGCTCGTCAATAGTAAAGCTCAACCAAGACATATGCTGCTAATTCATGTACAAAAAATTACACCTAGGAGTTTCTTATACGTTTAACATATTTGTAAGCGAATATTAGGTATTGAAGTAGATTTGACCTCGAAAATCGAAACATTTATAGCGCATGATGGACCAAAATTTTCTTATGGGAAACAACCTTTGAGCAAAGAGCTTTATTTTCAGAGTACAGATTTACTTTTTGAGCACGGTTTAAGTGATATTGAAATCATGTTTCTGACTGGGATGAAACAAAATGTTTTTTTGAGGTCAAGCATAGCGACTCTTCGTTGCCATATGACATTTTTGCTGCTACCTTTTATTTGTTGACACGATATGAAGAATATCTACCTCATGTAAAAGATACAATGGGACGATTTCCTGCAACCGAAAGTTTAGCATATGGTAATGGTTTTTTAGAAGACCCGGTAGTGGATATTGGGCTTCCAAGTTCAAAAAAAATCTTGATAAAGAAATACCCAACTCTAGAATTTGAAGAAAATAAGTTTACCATACTTCCGGCTATTTCAGTTAGTGAGACATTTGCCTATAAAAGTAAGGGCTTTCTAAGAAACATTAGGAGGTGCTATAAGGGATTTATGGAGTCTAAAAATTGACGAATTTACCGAAAGGATAAAGTAGTTCTTGGTTTTAAAAAAGACCCTTTTGATACCTTTGATTTTTTAGTAAGCCTTCAAAAAAGCAAAAAAAGGAAATGTAAAGTACTTTTTGGCCTTGGAGATTATTCAAATTATGAAAAAAATGTAGGGCATAACAATCCGCAACATAAAATTATTATCAAGCATATATCAGATTATCTTGAGGTGGGGCTCAAGGTTTCTTACGAAGCAGTCCAGGATTTGACAACATTAACTAAAGAAAAACTGCGTATAGAAGGAATCCTGAATAGAAAACTTAAATATGCAATGTGCGCTTTTTTTAAGATAAAACTTCCAGAGGCTATCGTAACTTCATTGAGTTAGAGATAGAAGAGGATTATTCTATGGGGTATTCTCGATACTCTGGCTTTAGAGCTGGAACATGCACCCATTTATGTTTTATGATTTGGATTATGAAGTACAAACTCCATAAAAATATACCCCTTTGTTTTGCTAACCTTGAAAAAGAGATGATGTCGATAGCGAAGTGTTGGCTAGAAAGAAATTAGCACGTATGTCGAAAAAGTGAAGAAGGTAAATGGCATATTTATTCCTGTTTTTAGTAATGTGTTATTTAGCGATCTTTATGGTCAACTATTTTGGAAATCAATTTTAGAATTATTTGGAATATAAATGATGAAAAATAAATAGAGCATATTTTTTTTGACCTTGATCATACCTTATGGGATTTTGATAAAAATTCTTCGTTAGCTTTTGAGATGATTTTCCAAGAAATTAGAATTCCAGTTGAACGAGCTTCTTTTTTAAGTGCTTATCAACCTGTCAATATGAAATATTGGAAGCTTTATAGAGAAAGAAAAAGTTACAAAAGAAGAGTTGAGAAGAGCCCGATTAATAGAAGCTTTTGAACTTCTTGGGCAAAAGTTTTCATTAGCAGTGATTGATGAAATAGCACATGATTATATTGCTTTTTTACCACTTAATAATCATTTGATTGATGGTGCAAAAGAGTTTGTTAGAATATCTTAGTCCACAATATAATTTTACATATTATCACTAATGGGTTTAAAGAAGTACAAAACACAAATTATCTAATTCGGGGATACGGCATTATTTTGAAACCATTACCAATAGTGAAGAAGTAGGGGTTAAAAAACCTAACCCGTTTATTTTTGAACATGCTATAAAGGTCTCAGGGGCTAAAAATGAAATAGTATGATGATAGGAGATAACTATGAAGCCGATATTTTAGGCGCAGAAGCTGTAGGAATTCAAACGATATGTTTCAATTATCATAAGGAAAAGTTGCCGACAAGTAATATACAAGTTTCTAAGTTAAATCAGGTAAAAAGATACCTTTAGTCATAAATATTTGTATTTTAGTGTTTTATAAATACCTTCAGCCCTAGATGAGAACAAAAAAAGTACACGTATTAGTATGTAGTGCATTATTGGCTTTGTTGTATGTGTCCTGCGTAAAAGACGTAGATTTGATCAAGCCGAAGATGTAGTGCTTACCCCTGTTTATGAATAGATTTCATTTACTCAAGAATTGATTACAGGAGAATTTATTGATCTTGATCTTGATCCATCAATTGTTATACCTAGCGTTTACCGAAAGTGATACACTTATTATGATCTTTTTGGTACAGACTTCGTTATTGATCATCTTGAACGTGTAGAATTAAGCTTTGAGTTTAGTAACACTATTCAAGGGATTTTACCGTTATTTTAGGGTTTTTAAACGAAGCAGAACAAAGGATAGGTCCAACGTATACTCTGGTAGCCAATGCAGGCAATGGTGAGGGGACTGAACCGTTCTCACCACAGATTACTATTATTTTAGATAGTGCAACTATCAATATTTTAAGTCCCCAAAAAATAGTAACTGCTATTACGGTAGAAAATCTTAATAGTGGACTAGGAGGGGTAATAGAAGTAAAATCCAAAGGAACTTATTTTATTAATTACGATTTATGAGAGCTATTTATACTTATGTTTAAGTTTATGGAGCTTCTCTATCTTTTCTCAAAATAAAGAAGTTCTATACGATTTTACAGATTTACCACAATCTTTACTGCTAAATCCTGGAGCTAAGACTAACTTTCAAGTTTCATGCTGGGGTACCTTTTTTATCACAATTTCATGTAAACGCAGGGCTTAGAGGGGCTTCTATTTTTGATGTTTTTGCCGATGATGGAAGAGACATAAATGAGAAGATCGAGATAACCCTAAATAACCTTACTAGCAATGATTATTTAACAACAACCCAGCACTCGAATTGTTTAATTTTGGTTGGGAGAGTAAGAGAAATAACAAAATATATTTTTCAGGTGGGGTATATCAAGAACTTGATCTCATCGGCTATTTTCCAAAGGATTTTGCTGTTTTGGCTTATCAAGGAAATCAGGATTTTCTTAATCAACCCTTTCGTTTTTCAACAATAAGTGGGTCTGCAGAATTGTTAATGGTGTATCATTTGGATATAGTAAAAAAGTAAATAAAAAACTGACTTTTGGTGCAAGAGCGAAGCTTTATTCAAGCATGATTCATGTGCGAAGTGCCAGAACCGTGGTACTTTACAACATAGAAACTCCACAAGGAAGTAACATTTATCAACATGTAATAAATAATGCAGATGTAACTTTACGTACCTCGGGCCTTCAGTCACTTATTGATATAGAAGCAGAAACTTCTTCTGCGCAGACAAAAGAAATAGTAAATAAGCTAATAGGTCGCGCCTGCTTGGTGGTAATTGGGAGTAGGAGTAGATGTTGGTTTTACACATCAAATAGACGATCAGCTCTCGGTAACGGGTAGTGTTAATGATCTGGGACTAATTTATTATACCAAAGATGTAGAAACCTATAGGGCAAAAGGAAACTACGTTTTCGAAGGATTTGAAACTCCAATTCAGTTTTCTGGGAGAGAATCACAAGATTTTTTAGACGAACTTGAAGCTGCAATCCCGTTGGATACTCTTAGTAATAGCTATATCGTAGCTCGACCCTTAAAAGTCAATGGATCCTTAAAATATGCATTTAATCCTGATGACGACGGTAGTTGTGATTGCTTGTAGAGGGCGAAAGGCCAGGGTATCTGGATGCAGTCGGAGTTCAGTTATTTCGCATTTAGACCCAAGCGACCTCAGTATGCGGCTTCATTGTTTTATTATAAGCGCTGGTTTAAATATTTGCGAACAAAAGTGACGTAATACCATAGACGATTATTCATATTATAACTTTGGATTTTTATTATCCTCTCATATTGATAAAATTAATTTTATATTTCGGCTAATAATTTGCTAGAATATACTAATCTTGCTAAAGCAAGGGGAGTCTCTTTGCAGTTTGGTTTTAATGTTATAATGTGATACTTATGTTACGATCTCTTTTTTTAGTTGTTTTTCTAATTCAGGCTTACAAACATTTTCTCAAAAAAATATAAATGATACAAATACATAATTGTACCAAAACTCTATGAATTTCTTACCAAAGAAGATGCATATCAGTTTAAACTCGTTGACTAAATTTTTGTTTAACAAATATGGGTTTACTGCTTTTATTAGGGGAAAAGAAATCCAGATGATCTGGCAGAGAATAGCTGTAAGGGATTAGTAGTAGATTTGAAAAAGAAATCTACTCTGTTTGTTAGTAAGGTGGTAATAGAGTTGTCAGATTGTAGAGGAGATATAGTGTTTACTTCTTCTGTAGGTTCAAGTAGAGAAAAAGATTTTAAAAACAGCTTATCATGAAGCATTACGTAATGCCTTTAAAGATGTTCAGCAACTTAATTATAAGTATACGAAAAGCAGATGAAACCTCTCAAAAAAAACCGAAGTAGCTGCAAAGCCTCAAAAACAGAAAAAAAGGATATAGAAAAAAAGAAGATGTTCTGAAAGCAACAGTTGTAGAAAAAGAAAAACGTAAAAAAGACGCTCCTGTATTACCAAAAGTAACCTGTCCTATACTTTTAACGCAGCAATATGTTTTAAAAAACAAGAGTATGGATATGAGCTTTTTAAAAA
>JALQPE010001444.1:0-12742 GCA_030407315.1 Asparagopsis taxiformis | reverse complement strand
CCCAACCCCTTTGTGTTATGTTTGAATGTGCTAGGTATCATTCGAGTCGAATTAAATGTAGTCAGATTTGATTGGATTTTGTCCTTTCTTCTTGTTATGGTAGTGTTTATATCTTGTATATGGGCGTGCACAGTCACAGATAATCTTATAAGTGAGATCCAGATAAGTATTTCTGCTGCTATGGAGAACCATCTGAAGCTAATGAAGGATGCCGGATCTTCGGTCTTCTCTTCGGTGAGGAAGTTATCCTCGTTTATGGGTGACCTTGTGTTTGACATTTATCAGAGGAACAGTGGCACCATTGACTCGACTACCAGTGCAACCAAGAACTTCGTCAAGTAAAACAAGGAGATTGTGGCTATTGCATCCATCTTTGTGGTGCTTTCTTTGATGAACAGGAAGAAACCAGAGCCAGAATAGGTCAAGGAGGAGAAGGTGCCAGAGGTCGAGGCCACAGACAAGGTGCCTGAGAGCAATGGCGAAATGGAGAAACTGCTCCAGAAACTGGAAGAACCAACATCCTTGAGTGTGGACAAGAATGTGGCCAACCTGAGTGATGTCTATCCCAAGAAGGATAGGGCACACGGGCAGAAGGTAGGATAATTCTATGTCGAGTCCGATTAGGAGAGCGAAGATGAGAGAGATAAGATATTCTTCGAGGTCTACAAGAACTATCTGAAAAGCTGAGTTGATTATTGATATTTTTTAAGTCAAGAACCTGCAATCTATCCAGCAACAGGCAGACAGTGATAGGAAGGCTGCCAGGCATACTGATAATAGCATTTCGAATGAATAAAATATACAATTAATATTAAACTTAGAGTGAACTAAGTTCGATGTATTATGACTCGAAGGGTCGACAGGCACCCCCAAGTGCAGGTAACAAGGAAAGACCGTTTTCTGGATCGAATGTGACACCCACATCTTCAAATCAGGAGCCCAGTCGTCAGAGTTACGCTCAGAGAGACTTATATTCTAAGAATGCAAACAAGCCGAAGGATAGTAACGGTGGGGAATACCCTCAGCAGCCTCGATTCGAACCCAAACTCAAGAATGAACACATCAAGACTGAGTTTCCAGGTGGAGGGAAGTACATATCACAGACAGCTAAGCATGCTTCAAATAAAGAAGAGCAACCGGGAAACAGATTCTACAACAACTTCTTCAAGAGCGAGAAAGATGACAAGAAACCATTAACACCTACCTTAGTGGGCAGTCACTCTCAAGGCAAAGTGTACAGGAAGGATAGGTCTCCATCACCTAAAGAGAACCAGAAAGGTCGGGATATGTTCAGTAGGGAGGGAAAGCAGGATTTCAGTAAGGATCTCAGGGATAAGCACCCAGAGTACCAGAAACTACATGACAAACTCAACTTCCTGGAAGTGCGCATCGCCGAGATGAAGAATAACATGGAAAGGAAAAGGGAGGAGAAGAGGCGGTTCATCGACAACGAAGTCAGGGAAAGGCAGAGGAGGGAAGAAGAGCGAAAGAAGAGACTGGAGAAATTAGAGAACAATCAACAAACAGTTAATAAAGAGGACAAAGCAGGAGGAAACCCCCTCAACAACTTCATCACTCAAGTACCCCAGCATAAGGAACTGCACGCATTCAACTTCAACCCATACTCACCGAGACACAACATGTACTATGTGTCCGAGATTACGAGAGCCTATAAGGAGGATAAGTCACTAGCTAGGTAGCATGTGCTGTCATCCATGCACATCCTTAGAATGCTGGAGAACACCAAAATGGCAACCAAAGAAGAACTCAGCAGTCGATGCATGAAACTCCCAAGAAGACCAGGATACGAAGGTACCTTTATCCATTTATGCAGATAAGAAAACTGTAGTGTTTGACCTGGATGAGACTCTGATCCATTGCAACGAGAGTACCAATGTGCCATATGATGTGAAACTACCCATCAAGTTCCCAACTGGAGAGGTCATTGAGGCAGGAATCAACATTAGGCCATACACCACTGAATTACTGAAAGCCCTATCCAAGAACTTCGAGGTTATTGTGTTCACAGCCAGTCACTCCTGCTATGCCAATGTGGTCCTCAATCACATTGACCCTTAGAACAAATACATTCACCATCGACTGTACCGGTAACACTGTTATGGGACTCCTGAGGGTATGTATGTGAAGGACTTGAGGGTGATTGACCGTCCTCCTGCTGATTTGGTGTTGGTGGACAATGCAGCCTATTCGTATGCCTTCCAGATCGAGAATGGAATCCCAATTATCCCTTATTACGAGGGTAAGGTGGACTATGAGCTGAAGGCCCTGCAGCATTACCTAGAGAGCATGTTGCTGATGGCCAAGGATGTCCGGGAAGTCAACAGGAAGACTTTCAAGATTGGTCAATATCGCAACTTTGACAGCATATAGGCCTTAGTTGGGGAGCTCTACGCCGAGTGGATCCGCTGACCTCATCTACTTTCCTTATCATCACTATAATATAGCCAATATTAATATATTCAGAAGTGCAGAGGTTTCTAGAAGTATTTCCTGCCTCTCCCTTTCACTGGGCTTTCCTTGGACTCCTCTGCCTTCTTCATGTACAGTTCTACTCCCTTGATCTTGGGGTTGTAGGCTGTGGGCTGCTCTGTCATCAGTTTCTTGCCCAGCACTGAGCTGATGGAGAATGGGTTGGTGGGTGACAGTTGTTCTGATTTTTCTGTTTTGATGTTCTCTTTCCTGAACTTGAGTTCTGGTAGTTTGGTTCCTGACTGTACATGTCTCCTATTGGGGCTCAGCAGGTTTCCTCTCCTGATCTGTTTTTCTGACCCCTGCCTTGCTGGTTGTCTGACTCTGGTGATTCTCTTTTCTTGGTACTCATCCCTTTCCCTGTCTAGACTCTTAACCCTCTGTCCTACTTCCATCGAGTAGACCTTCTTGGTGATTGAGTTGCCCTTCACTGTATCATTCTGGCTCATCAAATCATAGAGGACACTGGATTTCCTGGTCAGTTCGGCAGGGATGCCCTCACTCTCATCATCCTAATCTGATTCTGGGTTAGAGGTCACTGGGAACTTATAGTGCTTATTGGGTGCTGATCGCAGGTACCTGAGACTGATCTCCATGACTGTGTTCTCCTTGATCTTCTTGAGTTTGCGTTGTTCGTCGGATGTGCACTTGTATGACTTGATCATTTTCAGCAGTTTTTCATGCCTTTCGTGCCTTTCTCTCCTGAGTTCCTCGGGTTGGCTGAGCATAAAATTAATATGGTCTGCATTATAATATTCATCGTTGTGAGTTTATAATTTGAAGGCATGAGTTCGAAAGACAAAGATAAACCAGAAGTGTCCATCGATGCCATCAAGGAACTGGTTAAGAAGTTCAAGTCTAAGGGATTCGAATAACTGACTCATCATGACCTCGCACTGGCCTTAGTGACTATCGGTTTCACTGATGTCTGCAAGGAATTCGGAGCCAGTTGGACCCCCAAGTGTGAGAAAGAAGCCCTGACTATCCTGCATAACTCCTAATATGACCTGAGTTGGTTCGGGAGGGTCAACCACAGTCTATATCAGAGTATCCTCCCTCTATGTCTTCGGGGTGACATCGAGAAGGTATATGAGAATTCAGACATAGATCAAGGATATCATCAGGACAGTCAGTAAGAGCAGTAAGGAAGAACTACACTCAACAGTTGACAACTTCAAGAGGACTGCGTTACATTTAGCAGTCAAGGAAGGGTTCGACATCCTGGCTGAGTACCTAATTGCTGAAGGGTTCTCAGTGACAGCCAGGGATAGGGAAATGAAGACACCCCTCCATTACTGCAAAAACGAACTCATATGCAAGATCATGCTGGACAGCAAGGCAAGTGTCCTGGCCAAAGACAACAAGTAACAGAAGAGTAACACAGACTATGCACTCCAGCCCACTATGCAGCCAGTGGCAAAGATTTCAGAGTACTAGAAATGCTCCTATCGAAGAGCAACATAGTCAACGAGTGTGATGCCACCAAGAAGACACCCATATTCTATGCAGTGTTCAACAACTCGGAAGAACAGGTAACCATCATGCGGATACTGATCGAAAATGGAGCAGATGTCAATGTTAGGGATCAACATGGAAAGACACCCCTGCACTATGCTGCAGAAATGGGGAAAACAAGGTGTCTGCCCATACTGCTACAGAAGGGAGCATCCATCGAAGCCAGAGATAGCCATAATAAGACACCACTCGATGTAGCCATGAACGAGAAAGTCAGGAAGATCATGACAGCCTACTCAGAAAACAGAGGAATCCTATCTAAGAATGAAGAGAGGGGTAAAAGGGAGGAATTCAGTAGAGTATCCAAGGCCAATAGCAGTAAGGCTAGTAAAGGACAGGCAGGACAGGCATAGACACAGAAAGATAATGAGAATGTATCTAACCATAACGCACCCATATACTCCCATGACCTCAACCAGGTGTCGACATGGGTGAGGGAGAAACTGTTCGTATTGATGAAGAAACTGCAGGAATCAGGCATTAAGTCCCATTGGCACATCAAGAGACCTTACATCTATACGGGCAGCTGGGCAGAAGACATTGACGGACTTGAAGATCTGTATGAGTCATTCCTGGCAACCAGTGGTCCATAGGCAGCCATGAGGACATTCAACTTACTGTGTCCATATGAGAAGGCCCTTCCTCGAGTGACTGGTCGGTCCTAATAAGCCTTCCAGAGTTTCTTTGGGGAAAATTGGTTCAGCACTGATCCGGTTGAGAAGATGCGCAATATGCACTCCCAGTCCAAAGTTAGAAATGAACTGGAGGCAAAGATCAAGGAGGGGGAGGACCTCAAATCAGAGTTAGTGGGGTACAGAGCAGAAGTAGAGAAACTGGAGAATATGATCAGCAGCCTCAATGAAGAAGTCAGCCATTACAAGAAAGTCGAAGAGGAACTCAGGAAGGAAAGGGCCAAAAATACACAACAGTACTCAGACACACTCAAACTCATGAACGAAAAAGAAGAACTCAAACTACAAATAGACGAACTATTGAGTGGATAGAACAAAACAGAAATGCTGGCAAGGATGGTCGAGGAACTCAGGAGCAAGAACGAAGACCTAATCAGATAGAACGAACAGGCAAGGACAGCAGAAGCAGCAGCCAGGAGGAAATGCGGACAGATATTCCTCAAAGCACTCAATAACAGGGAAGAAGTGGAAGTACCTGAGGGTAACAACCTGTATGATGATGATGCCATCATCAGTCTCTATTAGTTGCTGAAAGACAACCCTCCTAATTTAGAGAAGAGGTTCAACAACGCAGATAGAAGGGGAGCAGGGAAACTGACTATCGATGAGTTCACAGTGATGCTGGAGGAATTGGCAATGCTGCCCCAGGATGTGATGTCAATGCATAGGATCACTGGATTCGCATATGGGAGGAAGACACTGTCACTTCCCTAATTCAAGACATTATTGTAGAACAGACATAAACAGAGACCAATGTGGGAGAAGACACTAATTAGGAAGATCAAGAATATAATACTGGGGAGGAACCTGTCCATAGAGAAGTTCTTCGAATTGGTGGACAAGGATGGCAACGGCACCATCGAAGCAGTCGAGTTAAGGAAAGGACTCGAATAGTACAACATCTTCATGAATCAGAACGACTGGAGCAACCTGTTCAACCTGCTAGATGCCGACAAGAGCGGAGAAATAGACCTCAATGAACTCAAGACACTCATGGAACAGGAAAAAACAGGCAAGTTAGAGGCATACAGGAAGGAAGAGGAGGAGGAGGAGAAAGAGGAGAAAAGAAGAGAAAGAAGAGGAACCATAGGTAAAGAAGGAATAGGAACCAGAGAAGAAAGAGGAACCAGAAGAACCAGAATAGGAAGAGTTCAGTCAAGAGTACCAGGAAGAAGAATCTAAGGAAAGGGAATAGTACTTAATGGGGATATCAAGATGCAGATACCCATCATCAAACTAGGTGAAGAACTTGATATAGAGAAGGCATACGTGAGAGTGAAGGTCGCAGGCGATTAATCAGTCAAGCTGATTGACTTCTCCAAACCTAAACTAGAAATAGCAGTCAAGTTCGAACTCATCGAGTACAGGATCATGCAGAACGATGAAATTGTCATAGAACTGGCCATATTTGAAACCAGATAGTTCACATAGGAGAATTATCTGGGGTAGACTTCTGTCAATTTTGAGAAGGCACTGGACAGTCCTAATGCATGGGCTATTAATGGTAAATATGCCCTTGAGTCTCAGTAATTTGAGAAGGATGTTGAGGGTACTTTGGTATTGCAGGCGAAGTGGATTCCTAAGTAGGAGAATGAGGATGTGATATGATATGTCTATTATTGCTGAGTAGTTCAATAGTTGCATTGATTGATGAGGCAAAGTTAGAGTTTGACTGTGTACCGGAGTACTAGTTTGTGGAGGGATTCCCCATGTACCCTTGGTCACTCTTCTCCGACATCGACTTTCTATAAGGCTGAGCGATTCAACCCATTTTATGACTGGTTGCATACTGATGCCATTAAGCCTAGAACTAAAGTGAAGAAAGAAGAGAGACCTGAAGATGTACTGAGGAGGTTCAGGCAGGACATTGATGATGCCAACAGGATAAGTCTGAAGAGGATGAAGTCAGTCCAAATTGAGAATAAGATGCTGACCAAAGCACACCTACCCAAAAAGGTACAGGAAATCATCAAGAACAAACTAATTGAGGAACAGAGGAAGGAGGAAGTACAACAAAGGAACAAAGAGAAGATAGAACAACAACAAAGGAAGAAAGAGAAGATAGAACAACAACAACTGAAAATAAGGAGGAAACAGGGAGGAATAATGGAAGAAAGCAAGAACAACCCAGAAGAGAAGATCAGAGACAGTGAGAGGAAGACACAGATCACCATCAAACTCAACCCAATAAGGGAGGGCTCAGGAAGAATGCAACGGTCCAGCACAGACGATATTATTATGAGAATAACAGGCAAAGAAGGCAAAGAACAGCAGAGAATGACAATGAATTGGAGTGAAAATAGCAACAGTCTGGGAATAGCTCTATCAAAGAGGAACAGCCACACAGACAGAATAGGAGGAAATATCAGTCTATCTAGAAAGCAAAGTGACACACTGAACTATAGCAGTGGTGTCAGTTCCAATATCAAACATGGGCAACACCAGAACAGGAACCATCTGAACATCGACTTCATTGATGAGGGTAGATCCTAGAAGTACTCTGAGCGTGATTTGATATTCAATGTTTGATTGATGCCTGGATTTCAGCCATTTATAATATAGAAAGTAGATGATGAACCATTCGAACGGACTGCCATAATAATCATCATAGCTTGGCCATGCTAACATGTCTCGTTTGTCCCAGTGTTCGATTAACAACAGTGGTCCTATGGGGAGTGTTTCGATTGGGCTTGAGCACTATGACTTTAATGAAGAGGAGTAGTCGTAGGTGGGTCCTGAGGCTAGGGATCAAGTACGTAAGGTGATAGCATCCCTGAACAATGAAGCTCAGAGGTAACCTATTGAGCATTTGGGTTTGGATAGTCGCAACCATAACTATGAGAGGAGGGAGTCCAAGGATTCCCGGAGGAGTGGGTACGAATCACAGGTCGAAACAGTGGTACTCAAGTCAGACACATTCAGGAAGGAAGAAGAGTTCAGGAGTGGACACTCAGAGTACCTGGAAAGGGACTCACTGGGGAGGGCTGTCCATAGTCCTCATATGGGGAGGGCTGTCCATAGTCCCCATATGGGGGGGTACAGGAAGGATGTCATCACTGAAAACCACATCGAATATGAATACTCACCAGAGTCACACGATGAGAGACTCAAGGACCATAAAGGCAGTTATGATGACAATGAAGACAGTGAAGTCACAGTGTACCATCACTCATCGAGTGCAGCCAGTAGAGAGTACCATATCCTGCTGACCAAGTACAAGAGCAACAAGAAATACCTGACCATGCAGGTCAAGGAGCTACTAAAACTGAATTAGATGAGTCAGAAGAAGATATAACTGGAAGAACTCAAGTCACAGATATCCGGGTTGATGGTGTTATGTCGAAGGTACAGGATCAGTATGCGGTCAAGGACCCTTCAGTCCATCAGTCCGAAGCCGTCAGAGGGGAAGATTCACAGTCAAAAGAGATTCTATGGAGGGAACTCACCCACGAACAGGATACCTGAGAAGGGACAGGAAACCAGCAGCATAATACTATCCCTAGAAGACCAGATCAGACACTAGAAAGATAAATTCAATAAGTACGAGTTGAGGGTCACACAGCTGAACAACTACTTCAGAGTCTGGAAGAACAAGATAGCCACCCAGGAACTAGAAGAGGAAGAACTGGATGAAGATGACCCATACAAACTAGAGTCATCCATGAACAGCATCAAAACCAACAGGAAGAAAATAGGGGAAATGAGACACCAGGAAGTTCTAGAGCAAAAGAAGGATCTCATCAGGGACTCACTAGAGAGCATGATGATATATAGGGAGAAAAAAATGAACCAGGTAGCCATGGAAACAGACATCATTGAACGGGAACTCGCAATCACCAATGCTAAGATAGACAAAGTCAAAGCAGAAAGTAAGAGAATTGTAGATGAGATCAGAGCAGTCAGGAGTCCCACCAGCAGGAGAGGCAAAGGACACCTAAACTACCTAGAAGATGACTATGGTAACATCTCCAGAAAGAGCATAAGGATGCAAAGCAAACAGCCAATCAAGTACTCAGAAAACTTGAGTCCAAGCAGCAGGCATAACAGCAACAGTCGGCATAACAGCAGCAGCAGGTCAAGCAGGCATAGCACTAAAAGTGCCAGACTCAACAAAGAACTTGCGAAGAATTATGTCAACTATAATAAAAGCAGCACAAGGCCCAGCTCAAGCAAAAAAGAAAAGAAGCATGAACCCCTTTCCAAGGCACATAGGGAGTACTATCACAATCCAAAGAAGAATTATTGATGGGTCTTACTATATTTGTGTAATGGTTGGTGTAAAGGTTTAAAACGATCAGAATATTAAGAATTTAAGTCGAAGGAATTAACACCCAGATAATATTAATAGAATGGGTTGCACTGGTTCGAGTTAAGAAGGCTCTGACATTCTGTGCCTGATTGGTTCAGGGAAGAAGGCCTCGGAGAACAAGGCCTTTGTTGACTATATTGCCAGTCTCCCTCCCAATTAATTCAAGGATATCCAGCTATCTAGTCCTAATTTGGCTGACCTCCCCCTGTTCAACCGTGACTTGATTAGCACCAACAGTATTCTATGTGTTTAATCCAGAGATTCCTAATTCTGTATATCGCCTGAGGGCCTCTGCCAAGCACGCTAAGGGTATCGTATTCGCTAGCCCTGAGTACAATGGGTCCATCACCAGTATCCTCCTCAATGCTCTGGAATGGCTGACTGTAGGTTTGGATGATCAACCATCTCCCCTCAATGGGAAGAAATATTCAGTGGTGAGCACATCGTACCTGGCTACCACCCAGATCGAAGACATCAAGATCTACTGTCAGAGACTCAAAATGCCTTTCTATGAGCATTACTACGTCAACCTGGGGATGGGGGCCACCAAGGAGGGCAAAATGGTTAGTGACCAACACAAAGAGGAACTCAAGAACTGGGTCAGGAAGTATGTGGACTTCGTATTCGAAGCCAAGAAGTGATCAAGACACCCACTCATCATTATCCTTCCTCAAAATCGAAAAAGGTTCCCTTTTATTAAGGGGTATTCTTAATAAAGCCTAATATTTCTGTTCGGTATGGAACAGTTTATATCAAAGTTAAGCTTTTGTTAAATTATAAACAATAATGGGTTGTCTGCCATCTAATACTAGGTTCGAAGTCCTCATTCTGTCCGGATCACTCAGGAAGTCCTCGAATAACGCAGGACTGTGGAAGTATATTGAGAGTTTGGACAATAAGGAATTCCATAATGTCCTATTTACTGTGCCTGATTTGTCGAAGCTGCCACTCTATAACGAGGACATCAACCGTGGGAACAGTATTACATGTGATATTTTAGATTCAACTGAAGTTGACAAGCTCAGAACAGCTGTTCGAAGAGCCAACGGGATTCTGGTGGCCACTCCGGAGTATAATGGGTGCATCACACCAGCTATTGTCAATGCATTCGAATGGATCACGAACGACCCTCTTAAAACTGCTCCTTTAGCAGGAAAGAAGATCGCCGCAATGAGCACTTCGTACATCTCCCAAGGTCAAATCAAGGACATTGAGGTCATCAGCCAGAACAATAGAGCAGAATTCTATCACGATTCCTACTATGTCAACCTAGGAGCCAAGTCATCGAATCCAGAAACAGGAGACTTCACTTCTCAATAATAGCAGGCCAAATTGAGGAAGTGGTTCGAAGGAGCAGCCAATTTCATGGTTAAGTGAATATACTCTATGTTGACATTTGAATATAAGGAATACAGTCAGTGATATATGATCCTTCGAACATAGGGTCTGTTCTTGCTGGTGGTTCCGACATCAATGGTATTGTTGATGGAGTCGAACCCTAGATCTGCCCCTATTTTGTGTGTTTTCCTCCTGGGTTGGTTTTGCTCTATGGTTTTGTGGAAGTTGAACCTCGTTTCTTCTTTGTCATAGCTCCGATTGACTTCATCTTTTTTGAGTGACCGTCTTCTGTTTTTTTCTTTGGACTTGCTGACTAGTGAGGTCCCATAGGTTTCTCTGTACTTCCTGCTGATCCTGTCTTGTCCTGCTTCATAGAGTCCCCCATTTTCATCGATTTTGGATGAGTCTATCCTGTCTCTTGAGTGTAGTGATCTTCCTCTTTTGGCTATGTCCCTTGAGTTGGTCGTGTACAGCTCTCGATGGTGCCTCGTTCTGTCTAGGAATGAGTCCTTTTCCCGGGATGCCTTGTCCATCTTCTGTTTCTGGAGCATGTAGTTACGACGGGTGAGAGTAGTCTGCAGGTTCTTCGGAACTTCATGTGACTCCCTAGGAGAGTTTTCTGATAGGAAAGTCACCGCTGGCTTCACCCTCTTGGGAGGCTATATCAGACTTGGATCGAAGTGTTTACTACCTAAGGCTGTTCGACTGACTCCTCCGTCCTTGACATATTTCTTTAATAACAGGTAGTATGTGGTCGTAGCATTGTTGTGTCTGTTGGCCTCGATGCACTTACGAGTGAAGTCCCTATCGAAACCCAATTCGACTGTCTGGTCCAGGATCTCGGCTTCAACAGGTATTTTATGGTATCCGACGATGATCCCATGTGAGAAGTTGTTCTCCATGGTTGCCAGTTTCCACCATTTATGCTGTCTGATGTCCTCGATCTGGAACCTCTTCGACGGGTCAACAGTTAGAATCTTGGCTATGAGATCCTTGGCATCAGGTGACAGGTTCTTGGGTATCTTGTACTGTCCTGCCAGTATCTTCTGGTACAGCTTTGAGGTTTCCGGATCTTCGAATGGCAGACATCCACACAACATGGCATACAGGATGACTCCACAGCTCCAAATATCAACTGAAATGGGTTCATACTTGTTCTTGCCCTCTATCATCTCTGGAGCCGCATAGCATGGAGATCCACATGCAGTCTTCAGTCTTTCCTCTGAGTTATCTCAGTTATACCCTTTCTATATGTGTTGGATAGTCCGAAGTCCACTACTCTGATGGTCCCGTCGTAGTCTAGGAGCAGGTTCTCTGGTTTGAGATCCCTATGTACCACATTGAGTTTGTGCGTGTACTCTACTCCTCCTATGATCTGTTGGAATATTCTGCATGCCTCCTCTTCAGGCACTCTGCTTTAATTGGCATGTACTTCTTGCACTTGACGATGTGGTCGAATAGTTCTCCTCCCTCCATGTACTCCATGATGATGAACAGGTGCTTGGGAGTCTCAATGATCTCGTAGAGCTGGATGATGCCCGGGTGCCTGATCAGTTTGAGGATGTGAATTTCCCGGGACACCCTCTCCACATCTGCTACATCAACAATCCTCTCCTTCTCCAGGATCTTGACTGCCACTTTCTCACCTGTAAGGATATGTGTGGCCAGTTTTACTTTCCCAAACGTACCCTTCCCGATAGTCTTCCCTGAATTAACCATTCTCTACCCAGCACGTAGTTCCCTATTGTCTTGGTACGGGTAGGATCCAGTTTCAGTGCAGCACTGGCCTCCGCATTAGCCGATGGTTCTGTCATCGTTGCTAGATTATATGAAGGTTGTCTATAATCAGTATGTAAAGTAAATAAAGGTAACAAGGTAATAAAAGGCAATTATATCCAATAATTGATATTAAACAATAAGGCATTCACCAATAAATCACATCGAGAACTTGGTCTCCTTAGCCAGTTTGGATGGAGGCCTGTCATGGGATGTTTTGAACACCAGACTGGGCATCTTAGAGTTGACTCTTTCCTCCATTTTGGTCTCCGATAGACTGCCTACCAGGAATGAGCACTTCTCAGTGACTTTGACTGATATCTGCTCATCTCCATGGAAGAAGGAGAGAGTAGGAACAGGAGAAAAATGTCCATTATCATACTTGCAGGTTCCTCTCAAGTAGATGGAATCTTCTTTGATGGTGTGATACCCTTCACCTAGCCTTATGAGTTTGAAATCGGCTATGATATCCTTGAACTAGGACTGGCTCATGTGGCTCAGGTGGAAGGTGATGTCCCTCCTGTTAAAGAACATCTTATAGAAGAAAAATAGGTACTTCTTCCAGAAACTCTCCTCAAACTAGGGGAAGGTGTCCATGATCTTCTCCAAACAGAGCTTCTTA
>JALQPE010001442.1:0-23906 GCA_030407315.1 Asparagopsis taxiformis | reverse complement strand
TCAACTCAAATACCTCCTCGATTAGAGCTGAAGGCAACAGTATCGAAGCTCACCAATCGTTCACTGTTCCTGGTCAATGGTCCTGATACTGAGAAGTACATCTTTGCTTATCTAGGCTCATTCAAGGTTTGATAACAACTGATATTAATCAACTCGAGGCTTAAACTGCTGGGAAGGAGAGACTCTCTCTCTATACTCTGTTTTTAAACCCAAAGGCAGAATTATCACTGATGCCATTATCACTCGACCCAAGATTTACAAGGAAGAGAACGGGCATATCGAAGTGGAGAATTCAGATGACCTGTTCATTGAAGTGCCTAAGGCTGCCGAAGAGATTTTCTTCAAGCACATCAAAAAATACACTTGGAAGAAGAAGGTGAGTGTCGACCAGATTCCGATTGATGGCAGTGAGTCCATCTATCTCTATGGCGGCTTCGTACTTTCATTATCTATGATAGACACCCTTGCTCGATGCGAAGGTGAAGCCATAATTGGCAGGAACAGAGATTAACGAAGGGAATCCTGTGGGTGATCCTGACTCATATGTTGAGAACATGGTGTATGATCCAAGGAGCCCAGCCATCGGTGTCAAGTTTGTTGCTGAAGAGGGTAGCCGGGCATAGATGCCTGGACTGATTGAGTGCAATATGGATGTCTATGACTCCCACCTCTAACGATTCGGCCTATGTCCCTTTGAACTCATGCATGATAAGCTTCCTTTCCAGTTTAATGTGGATCTCCTCAATGGAGTAACTTTCAATAAAGGGTGCTACTTAGGACAGGAAATCATCTCCAGAGCATACTTCTCAGGTATTGTTAGGAGGAGAGTGTTTCCATATGTTATGAAAGATCTAGAGTCAGATCCAGTTCAAGTGGGTACAGTACTGAAGAACAAGGATGGGAAGACCATAGGGAAGGTAATCAAAGGAGGAAAGACTCAAGGATTGGTTCTGGCCAACTACATCGACTTTATCGAATAGCAATGGCCTCTGGACATCGCAGAACCCTTTGAAGGGAAGGTATATCCCCTTTCCATTGGAAACTTAAGGAGTACTACTAGGAAATGAAAAGGAAGAAGTCCATCCTGGATGCCTTCGATTAGTGAATATTCCCAATTTTAATGCATTTAATTATTCCCAATCTAAGCATCAAAAATGCCCGTATAGACCGATATCTTCCAAGTAGCCTGATTGATATGATGGATTTGATGATAGTGGAGATATTTGGTGATTGGAAGGATCATGAGTTCATTCTTCTCCTTCATTTTCCCTGTAGGTCTTCATGCAGTACTCGTAGAGTTCCCATCTGTCGATCTTGCCATCGTTGTTGCTGTCACTTTCCAGGAGCATCTCCCTAAACTGGGCATTGGCCAATCGTTGCTGGAGAGGCCTTGACTTCAGTTCGTATTTTAGCCATCTGTTGAGTTCCCTCCTTTCGAGCACGTTACTCAGGTCGGTGTCGTACCGAGTGAAGATGTCTGACACATAGTCCCGACAGAAGTCTTCTGCGTAACTCATTTGTTTTGAATTAATAGAAGATAATATATCAATCCAATATTTAAATGCTGTCCCAATTATCCCAGATTAATCCGAATTAAATCCATCAGAATAAATAGAGTACTCATACAAAAATATTGCGTCTATCAGTCACCTGCACCTTCCTTGAGTCCTTGGTGAGTGCCTCTTCGAACCAGTCATGATTGAGGGCATCCTTCAAAGATATCCTTCGATCTGGATCACTCTCCAATAACTGCTTGATAAGATCCTTGGCTTTATCACTCACTTTCTTCCATCTACCGTTTTCCATTCGATATTTAACTTATCTGTTATTCAGGAGAATTTCCTCAAGAGTGGACCCACTGAATGGAAGAGATCCTGATAGCATGAAGTAAAGGATAGAGCCAATGGCAAAGTTGTCCACCTTCGACGATATGCTGTCCCTTTTAAGCACTTCTGGAGCAATATAGTTCGGTGATCCTGCCATTAATTCTGAATTAATCGATGTCTTACGTTCTGGTTCTTTCTTCTCTAGCTCTTCTAGGTAGTCAGTGAACCCGAAGTCGATGATCTTGATCTTGATTGGTTTCTATACTTTGACCCTTGAGTCATTCTCATGGTTTTCTGGGTGTTCGATCATGATGTTGTCTGGTTTGAGATCCCTATGAACGATCCCCAGATTGTGCATGTACTTAGTTCCCAGCATCACCTGCTTGATGATGATGGCAGCATCTAGCTCACAGAGAGGTCCTTTCAGGTGCACATGGCAGTTCAGGTTGTACCCTTCAATGAGCTCAGCTATAAGGTAGAGATGGGTCCGTGTCTTGATACTTTCATGGAACTTCATCAGGAAGGGATGATCCAGCAGTGATGTGATTGCACTCTCATGCCTATATTACACTGACTGTTACGTGATGGCTTCCTTCTCAGCCTTCTCCAGTTTGAACATTTCTATTTCTTTGAGTGCATATTTGAGATTGGTGGTCTTCTCCAGGCACTCATATACGATGCTGTAGGTCCCCTTGCCCAGTTTCCTGCCAATGGTGTATTTTTGTGGACAGTTACTCCTTGGTAGTACTTGAACTCATCCATCCAGCTATCTAGTACTGCTTGATTTTTGAAGAATAGTTTCTTGACTGGATACAGTCCATCTCTGTGCTCTATGGCCACCCCACTTCCATACTTCTCCTCGAATATGGGTGTCACCTTCATGCCGTACAGGTAGACGATCCCTACGAGACTGTCCTTGTGCCCTTTCTCATGCAGGATGAGCATAGAATTCAACAGAATGATACCGACCCTTTGGTCTTGGTCTCGGGTTACCAGTCTGCCCTCTCCCTCCATGTCACTCTCAGATGTCAAATAGTTGCGGTTGGGATGCTCTTCTGAACTTAGACTCCAAATTTCGCTATGGAACCCATCATAGTAGTTGTTGAACAGTTTTGGATGCCTGATGACCCAGTCTTCGAATTGTTCCTTACTGAACCTGCCCTTTTTGTGATCCACCTTGTACTGAGAGAATATCTTGGCTGCAAACTTCCGAACTAGAGTGTGGATACTGGTAGCCTTGATATCGTATCGTCGATCTTCAAACTCAAACAGAAAATGGGTGTGCACTGATGTGTTCTTGGCCAGGTTGTCCTCCATCACTCTCAATGAAGGGTTATCTTTCTGCTAGCTCTTTGTTCTGGTCAGACTGTCTGCAATCCACCCTTTGCTCTCCATGATGCCTTGAACTGTGCTCCTCATCTCAACACTCTCCGATGAACCTACCTTCTTGAGGAAGGGTCTCAGCACCACCTGATTATTCCTGATGATCTCATCCTCAATGAATTCCTTATCTTTGAGGATCTCCTTCAGGTCCTACTTCGGGTAGTTGTAAAGCTTAGTAATTATGAAAGAGTACCATAGTCAAGAAGTCCTTGAAACTGATACCAGCATCGCTTTCCGTAAAGAATCTGTACAGGAATTCTATCTTGTTCTCTTCACTTGACTTACACACCCGGGCTATGCATCAATCAAAGGATACCTATTCCGAGCAAGAAGCACTCCAGGTTCAATTCACTTGAAGGTGAGTCCGGGTTAATATGCACGAACTCTTCAAACAGCTTAGTACCCCATGAACCCTTCTTCCTGAAGAACAGCAAGAAATTCTCCAAGTTAATGCTGTTATTGAAGGCTCTTGATGCGATGTCCCTATAAATGAGAGTGAGGGCTTCAATCTCACGCTCCTCAACTGAATTATGACTGAGTCCTACGTAAATTGGAGATCGTTTGTTGGAGGACTTCTTTGCTCTTCCTGAGCTCAGTGTCCCTATGTGGATGCTCAGCAGAACTCAAACAGTTTGCCATTTTACTCTTTAATAATTATTGCATAGTCTATATTCGGAATATTCCCCATAAATAGTACTGACTAGTTATTGGTATGACAGAATTCCTTATTAATGCTTGATCAATAGTACTTGCTGAGCTTCCTGTAGTCTGGTGCTAGTGGGTTGATCTCTACTCTCCTCTCTATGCCTTTCTTGAGACTCGATGAGTGACTCTTGAGTATATCGTATGTGTTCATGAAATCCCTGAACTCTTTCCGTTTCTACTTTAATCCACATTTACATCCAGGAAGTACTTTTTCTGTGAGTAGCTGCCTTGATGTGCTCCCTCAATATCACTGATATTGAGAGTATCTCCCCTTCCTACCAGTGGTATCTGCCTTTGAGGTTTGCTCCCGTCTATTTCTCCCAGTTTGCTGTTAATCTCCTCTGCCCATTGTCTCTCCAGGTGTACTCTGGGTTCAGAGGACTCTTGGGTTCCTCCTGGTACCTTCTCTTTGAGAAGAACAGTCGATAGTTGTTGATGTCCTTAACATTGTGCTTATCGGTCTCAGGTGCCTCTATTGATTGGAATAGTTTCCGAGGAGTGCTCCCAGGAATGGTTCCTTCTCAGGACTAGATTCCTTAGGTCTGCTCTTGTTGTTAATGTCTGAGATGTCAAGGGTGTTCCTCATGAACTTCCTCCCTTGATCATAGCTGACCTCAGGTGCACTGGGTAAATCATACTTGGGATTCAGAGGGTTAACTGATCGGCGTGTCCTGAAGTAAACTGACTGAGGAGATGTCCCCTCAATGTCACTCACCTTCAAGGAATCCGATACCTTATGGGCACCCACAGTCCGATAATAATCAGGATGGGAGTCAATCGATGCAGATAGAGAGTAATTAGACTTATTAACCTGCTCAGGAATCTGCTTCCGGTTCTGGGCACCAGGAATGTCCTTCCGGATAAATGATGACTATCGGTTGAAGTTAGGGTTGTAGAACGATGAGTTATTAAGAGATTCATGGTTGGCTGCATTCAGATGTCAAGTACCAATAGTCGACATGTACATGGTGTCAGACCGCTGAGGAGTGTTCCAATGGTAAGGGTTGGTCATGCAGATATCTGTTTATTTTATTGTCCTATGAACTAATTATATTAGAGTTATTGCACAAACAATCATTCACCCTCATTGAATGCCTTAAGGAGTTCTTCTTTGAATTTCTTGGCACCCATTTCCATCCACATCAGACTAAGTTCTACCCTCTCCCTTGTCCAGTCCTTGCATAGGCTAGACATTATTGTGTAGTAGATAGCATCAACTTCGACTTCCTTTAATGGAAGGATCTCGTTGTACCCAGCAGCCATCTGAACCATAGTTTCGATTTCAGGCAGACCTTCCTTCCCTTCCTGTTTCAGTCTATAACTGTCATAGAGGATGCAGTTCAGAGTCGCATTGATCTCACCTACAAGGATATTGTGAATGATGGTCCATCCGAAATCAATGACCCCAGTAACTGTGTTCTTGCCATCAGTGATCAAGTTTGTCGTTTGGAAGTCATCATGGATAGTCACTGTCCTGATCTCATTCAGTCTAGGCAAATAGATCTTCTCGTACTCATCAAAATTCCTGTCAATGATGGCCTCAACATCAGGTAAGTAGACCTTCGAGTCAACTTCTTTCCCTTTCCATTCTTCTTTGAAGGCAGATATAGCAGCAAGGAGACCAGCCTTCTATTTGGGAGTCTCAGTGTACAGTTCGGCACCACTTCCATTCTCAAATGTCTTGTCAGCAGGATACTCGAAGTTCATGAGTAGTTTATTGATCCATCCTGCAGCCCTCCCTGTGCTCCTGTGCACTTTCAGGTAGTCATACGATGACGGGATAGTCCCTTCAATGTAGCTAACCATCCGGACATAGAACTCTACACCATCAATCTTTTCAATTCCGATGGACTTCCCGTTGAGTAGCATAATTATCCTTGGAAATTCAGGAATAGGGTATTTATTGTCCTTCACCTTCTGGCTCTCCTGATCCAGATGCTTCATCACATTGACCTGGATATCGAGGAACTCTTAATCAATTTCGGTCACTCGTTGAAGCTTGAACACATAGGATGGCTTGCCCTTCCACTCTATCTTGAAGCTCTTGGACTCCTGACCATGCTAAAGCTCAGTAATCTTGGTCGGTTCAACCCCATAGTGCTTCCTAACCAGCTCATCGACTGTTTTGGTTGTAAACCTGTCATACTTAGCTCCTTTAGGATCAACTAGATCTCCTTCCATATCCTGAGTTGTTTTTCTTATCAAAGATTTAATGCCAAATAGAAATTGAATTTATCATTAAACGAGAGAAGATAGGATTTATTATTCAGTAACAGTATCACTTCCAACGAAGCAGGTACGGTATACATAGGCCTCAGCTAATGCAGTGGCAATGTCTTCCTATGTCCATTGCAGTGTGGGCCCGTCCTGTTGGAATTTCATGATCTGTTCAAATTTCATCTTTTTCAGCCTCTTGGAGTGCTTAAGCACGATGGCTGCTAGAGTGTAGACACAAAGGCTGAAATACTAAGAATCACTCGATATGAATGAGTCTAGAAGTCTGAGACCTGTTTTCATGGAGAACTGTCTGAGGAGTAGGCAGGCAACCCACTTAAAGTACAGTTGATAGAAGTCGATTCCTTCATCTTCGAAATGCTTAAGGAGGTCACTGTCAGCTCTGGAGATCACCTCCTGTACTTCCCTGTATGACTTAGTGATTCCCGGCCATCCATGGCTATAGTTGTCCAGGATGCTGTCCAGGAACTTAGACAAGCACCAGTACACATCTGCTTCCACGTTGGTGAAGTTCTCCTCAGACACTGAATCCAGTTAAGATGGAACTTCCATGGATTCCATGTTGATCTCAACATAATCAGACAGGAAGACCAACAGGAAGGGGGCAGCGATGTCATTGATACCTTGTACGTACCCACAGCCTGGGTGCTTGGTATGCCAGACGTACAAAACCCTGAGTTTTCAATAAACGTACCTCCGCATTATCTTTTGCACTCGCTGATCCCGAAATAGGGTGGAGCTCGGGAGTGTCCTCACTACGTCGTCCTGAATGAGCTTGTGTGACTTCTTCTCCTGAGCATCTGGCTCCAGTTTAGGTTGCTCCAGATAGTTATTCACAAGGGAGAGATAGTCCTCCCGTTTTCTCTTCAGCACTTGAGCCCTATTATCCTTGTTTGTCGGCATGTAGCCTAAGAGCAACTTCCAAATCATGCTCCTGAAGTCTAGGTTAAAAGACTGGTACCTTGGGGAACTCCATCCCATGCTAGGTTTCTCAGTTTATCCAAGTCAGTAATCTTGGATTTGAGGACGTCGAAGCAGTTATCAATCCTCTTCGGTGAGCAGTTGTATGTGAAGTTACGGTTGGTCTTAGGAGTAGGGGAATCGCATTTTGGAGCATCATCTTTATCTCCCTGATTGAAAATGCTGATGATGTTCAGTTTCTCTTTGTTCTTTTAGGGGCTTTTCCTAAGTGGTGACTAACTTACTTCTTAAAGATGCTTGTGAGGAACATGTCTAGGTTTCTCGAGTTCTTAATAAAGGCAATTAAATTATTCTATTATCGTGAGTATGATGACCCAGTTATAAGCATAAAGTATAGGAGACTGCTAAATCAACTGCATATCCAGATTTAGGCTTCAAGACCAAGTTCATCTAACGCACCAAAAGGAAATCTTAATCCGAAACGGTTATTTGCTATGGCATTAATTCCAATAAAATCAGTGGATTGAAGAGCTATCGAATAAAGTGGCAAATCTGTGCAAAAATTAGACTTCAATATACGTTTATTCAAAGAAGAAGAATATTCATCTGAAGGCTGAGATCCATTTCTGGGTGAGAGACAAACTGTCAGTGCCTAGATTGAGGCTCTCTCGCAGATTCTTGATCTTTTGGTCGATGTCGTTTCTTCCATATCCTTCAGTATTTCCCCTGAATGAATCCTTCCCAATATCTCTATCATGCATGTTGTGATTATCCCTTCGACTGAAGATCTCCTGCTTCTTTTTCTCGAAGTAGTTATCGTCACTGAAGCTATTTTCTTCATCTATTTTTGGCTTCTCAATTGGAGCCTCCTCCTTGAACTGGAGAATTTTCACCTTCTTGATATCTTCACTTAGACTCTTCAAAAAGCTGATATTAATTGACGCTACTGGTTTGCCAGTCATCAGATCCAGTGCTTATCGTTTGGATTCCGCTTTTCTACTGATAACTGCTTGTGAGTTCAGATAGTCTTGAATTGAAGTGTAGCTCTCAATGTAGAAATTGATGCTCCTTAAGGCATCCATAACTGGATTGCTGTCTTCAGTTTCCCTCCTTCGAGATGAGTTATTGTTGATCAGCTCTTCATATGTCCTGCATTGGTTGATGCTCTATTTGGTGAGTTCTATTTGCTGCTCGATTGACTCAAACTCTCCGAAGCAGCTTTGCTCATATGCTTCCAGTGTTTCTTTCTCTTTAATAGATGCCACTTCTCTGATATTTTCGAATGCTGCTCTGACTTTCATGGCTCCTGCGGCATACTTTTCTGTCATTTCTCGTTTAATTCTGAGTAGTTTTTCGTTGGAGCTATAGCAGTCCTCAACCCGTTGTCTGATCTTCTTCCCGAGATCTACTTTACTCTTCAAATGTACCTTTCAGCAACTCCTGGACGATTGGGCATGCTTTATCGAGAGACTTGACTTCATGATCTCGATGAGCACCATCTAAGAGCTCTTCAAGTTCAAAGCATTCATTTTGACAAGTCAGGCAGAACAGAATCTGATTGCTCTGCCCCTGATAGGCAGCTTCAGGAATTTTGGGTGATGGGTAAGGGCTCAGATTCACAGAACTGGATGTAAATAGAGCCTGGTTAACTTCAGTCGTGGCTTCACATACAGGGCAGACCAGTAAGGACTCCTCATAGTTCAACTCAGATGATCGAGAGTTAAAGAAAGATTCATCTCTAGAACCAATCTTACCACAAAGAGACTGCCTGCTTGAACATTTATTGCATAGAGTGTGTCCGCACTTCAGAGTCACGACAGGAGAACCCTTGATCAGGCACTTGGAGCACTCTTCAGAAGGAGCCATCTTTGTTTCTTTAGTTCTTAATTTAAATACAGCCAGTGCCAATCAGGAGTAAAGAGATTAATTCATCAAACGCGATGAAATCTTACGAATATTCTGATTATTAAGCACAGCTTTAGGAAATAAATTTAATATCTTCGAACTAACAGATGCCGTCAAATCCTGAGTATCTGATTCCAGCATCTCATCGGACATTCGAGTTCGGCTCCATCGTTGTGGATTCCAATTTTGACTCAGGAAACTGCAAAAATGTGGAGAAGACAGGGTTTTCATCATTCAACATCTGGCTAGGAGAGGACCACCCATAAAACAGGTATCGCACGTGGTTCCACTTCTCTCGGTCAACAAAGGCATTACATTGATGAATGATTATTTATATTTATTTATCATGCATTCCATTACCTTAACTATCTCATCAAGAACATGCAGAATCAATCTCGCCTTTTGAATGAAGGTCTAGTGCCGGTCTATCGATACTAGAACTCACATTAGTGGAAACGGATCAGTGATAAGGTCAATACAGCCAATATTTGCTATGAGGATGGCTGGATTGAGTGGCAGTTTAAGCATACAACCACCTGTAATGAGAAGGTGTTCTTTGCCTTCTTCTACCCTTGGTCCAATGATGATAATTCAGCCTTCTTGGATCAAATCAAAGAGTAACTGACTCTCAGGAATGAGGTCTACTTCCATCGAACCAACATCATTAATAGTTGGGAAGGGAGACCTGTTGAGTTCCTGACTTTCAGTTCAAGAAGGGCATTGGTAGTAAAGAGGAGAAGATCGATGACCCATATTTGTTTTTAAATGGGCAAAGACCTAGGAGTTTCCCAAACAAAAGAGCAATAGTAATCGGAGCTCGAGTGCATCCAGGAGAAGTGCCAGGTTCACATGTGATGACTGGTATCATCCAGACCTTAGCCGAAAAGGAGAGCATAATGGCTGACTTGCTGCTTGACAACTTTGTGTTCTACATCTTCCCGATATTCAATCCGGATGGAGTAGCCAGGGGGCACTACCGAACAGATCCCAACGGTACCAATTTAAATCGATACTACATCAACCCTTCACCCAAGAAACACAGTCCGATTTATGCCTGCAAGAAGTGGATCACCCATATTCATGAACAGGGACGATTCTTTGCCTTCCTAGATTTGCATGCTCATGCAGCTAAGAAGGGGACATTCATCTATGGCAACTTCGTCAATGAGCTCCAACATCAGATCGACACCTGTCTCTTTCCGAAAATACTCTCACTCAACAGTCAAGATTTCGAGTATGAAGGGAGCAACTTCACATAAAGGAACATGTACTGCAAAGATAGGGCTGACAAAATATCGAAAGAGGGAGCAGGGAGAGTCGCCATCTACAAGGCAACCAAGAACCCTCAATGCTGGACACTTGAGTGCAACTACAACATGAGCAAAGTTCACAACCTGCTAGAACCACAGAAAAATAGGGAGACAGAGCCAATAAGGGTGAGATAGGATGCACTTGACAGCAAACTAATAGTAGAGTATAAGACACCAAACCAGAAGGAAGCCAAGGGGTTCTTCACCATCGAAGTATACCAGAAACTAGGAAGAGAAATATGTGAGTCCTTCCTAGATTTGATAGAGGCAAATCCATTCTCAAGGATTGACAACCCAAGGAGCTACTTCAAATCAGTCCAGAATCTAAAAATGAATCTAGCAGTAGCCCTATTAAGGATGGCTCCAAACAGATTCGAAAGCAACTTTAAGAAGATATTCTATAGCTTAGGGACAGATGCTGAAGAAAGAGCTCTGAAGGCATTGTTCCTGCTGACTGTCAGAAAGGCAAAAATAGAAAACATGAACTCGTACATCAGAGATAAGAACGATAATGTGGTAGTGATGCCAGAAAAGGAAAAGAAAAAGGTAGATAGAACTCAAAGAAGAGCCAGTTCGTTAAAGATATCCGATAAGGCATCCACTCATCAAAGCAGACTGATGCCGATCAATGGACAGAAGAACTCAATCAGAGTATCCAAGATGCTTGGCTCCAAGGTGTACAGCAATAGAGCTATTGAATTCGAGGAGGATGCTCCAAGAATGTCACAGAAAATGGTGAGCATTAATGAGCCTTAAATGGCCAAATATTGCAAGAATTAGGAGTCACTATCAGCAGAATCAGGAATGTCGGAGGATGAAGCCTAGATCAATAACATTTCTCGACTGCTGAAGGAAGATGGAATTTAATCAAGGGAATATGTGAAAGTACTTAAATTTGAGAGAAAGGACAGCAGAGAGCCAAAGCCTAGAGGCAGGAATGAAAAGTTCCCTTTTTACAACAGGAGCTCTCTAGTTGTTGAAAATAAAATGCTAGTGTGAGTAAGGTCGTAATGCAAATAGACGATTTCAAAGGAGTAGATCAGCTTCGGAACAGCATGAATCAGAAGCACTTCAACAAGAACAAGATCAAGATGTAACTGTTTAATATTAAAAGCAGAAATAATATCCGATTTAAAGCTCAAGAGCTGCCCGCAGTGGGCAATCACCCCAGACCATCACTAAGCATAGCTGCATTATCACAGGAGCCTAGATTGAGGAAGGGCACATCAGCCAAGGAACCAGTATTCGATGTCTGACCCCCGATGTTTATATTAATTAATTATTTAATCAGCTGTCTTAATTATTTATCATTATTCATTCCTGTTATTTAGCATTAAAATAAAACCCCAGCCAATATTAATGCTCTAGTCTACTTTGGGTAGGTTCTCTCCTCCCCTTGAGTATCTTACCGGAAACTGATCCTATTATTGGCAAAGCTGTACTTTTCGTATTTAGAAGAAGTAAGCTTCCATGGATTGGTAATTAAAATTTAGCAACAAAATGTACTTGAAAGCTCCTTATTCTCCCAATTTGAAGGCACATAAGGTCCCAACTACTCCAGGTTCCCGGTTGAATGACATGGCTATTCCCCATCCAGTTAAGCCTAGGAACTCTCGGAAGCACTCAAATTGGTATGAGTCCAATGGTCACTCCAAGTATGAAACCAAAGTCCATGATGAGAACAAGTTTCATCACTCATATGTCAGTCCTCGACACTCCTCATACCGGGTGGATAGAAACTGTAAGGATAAGCCCGAAACAAGAGACCAGACATTGGGCAAGAGTACAGATTACAGTATTCGGAACCTCAATGCTCAGTATCAGAAGAAGGCACCCAGTTTCGAGTTCAGCCCAGCAGTCAGCAGGTATGGTCTCACTCACAAAACCATCAACTATGAGTGCAGCCCAAAACCGTTGTGGAAGCATCCTCGATCAAATGATGGATGGAACAAGAATTCCTGCGCAAGCAACGAATCCAACCAGGAAAGGGAGTTCTGGATAGGGATTGAGTCACAGACAAACCTAGCATCGAAGACCTCACCGAGGAGAACCAAGGGACTGAACTCAGATCGACAGCAGAAGCACAAAGAGAGGGTAGAAGATCCAGAAGATAACAGCACGATGTGCTCAAGTCTACATGAAAAGAGAAGTGACTGCCCATCCTTCCTGAAACACAACAAAACGGTCAACCGATAACAGAATTGCTCCAGTCAGAAAACAGTCAAGGAGGCTCTGAAACAAGATTTCCTTCAGCTGTTCTCGGATATCCCCATGTTCGAAATCTAGTCAGTCAGAACCTTCTCGAAGGACAACTTCGTCTTCCTTCAAAAACAAGGCAAAGGGACAGAAGGAGACTTCTACCTGGCAAGATAAAAAGTTACTGGATTCCTATGTGGAATCAAGAAAGTCCCCAAATCAAGGATCCAGAGTTCTAAGCACCAAGAGCAGTTCATGAATGAGGTCAAAATCCAATCAACGCTTAACCACCCTTCAGTGACCAAATTGTATGGTATTTTCGATGACTCTGAGGCTATCTACCTGGTCCTAGAGTATATCAGCAGTGGCAGTCTCTACCAACAAATGGATAGCAAGTTTAAATGCAGTTCAGAGGAGCATGTTGCTAATGTTGTCTGGCAAGTATGCCATGCGGTCTCCTACATCCATTCTGAGGGTATCATGCATCGAGACATCAAGCCTGAGAATATTTTCATGGAAGGAGACTGTGTCAAATTGGGTGATTTTGGGAGTGCTGCATCAGGAGACTTGACCAGGAAGACCCTAGCCGGATGTTTGGCATATATGTCTCCTGAACAACTATCAAATGGCCTCTATGATAAGTCAGTCGACATGTGGTGCATCGGTATCCTGACCTATGAGTTACTAACTGGGGAAGTCCCCTTCGTTAAGGAAATACTCAACATTGCCAAGTACGAAACCAAAGATAGGAGTCAGTTCCAACTGCCTGACATCAACCTTGAAAGCTTGGCCGAAAAGAACATTCATCTTTCATCCAATGCCAAGAACTTCATTTATGGCCTACTTGAGAAGAAGTCTAATGAACGACTGTCTGCTCAGGAGGCCTTGAAACATCCTTTCCTGATGAGTAACCTCCACCTCGAATGGAGGAAACTCGATCTTTGATTACTTCCTACCAGTTTATTTATGTTTATTTATCTATTTATCTGTTTATTTCCTCATATGAACGTAAGTGAATCATTGAGTGTCTCTATGCTATAGAATGTGTATATTTTGTCTCCTATTTCTTCGACTTCCTTACTTTCTAGTTCCATCTCTACTCTGCGTGTCTCGTTGGTGATGCGTATCACTCTCTTCAGACTCAAGTACTTGAACCCGAGGACATCTCCTGGTCCGAAACTGAAGTTCTCCACTTTCCTGACCATCCTGTACTTGCTCTCTCTCAGATCCTTCCTCTTGAGCTCTCCATATTTGTTGATTATGAAGTCAATGGAACTCACACTCATGCTTGAGCAGAAACCCATCAGAATACTCCCATTCATTCTCAGGATTTTCACCTTCCACTCTAGAGAAGCCATACTCGATGTATAGATTGGGTTCACTGAGTAAAAATGAAGGAAGTCATTTTTCTCTTTATTTGGATTGTAAGAAGGCTTAATGAGAGTTGGGTTCGGGAAGATGAAGTACTCGGTGAAAGGAGTGTACAGCTAAATCTGGAGAGGCAGGGGTTCACTGGAGAACAAACACGAGGTCAGTTTCTCCAGGTTTGATGTCTAATGGGCAATATTCTCAAGTCTGGTGCCAAGGTGATCAATCCTAGTATTGAAAGTACCCACTTGCTGACCCAAACAGATCTCAGGAGATTCAATATGCTTGATGTATTGAGCTTTATTCATTTTGGTTTCACATCGGTCACAGACTATCATGATCTCCATGCACAGATCGATGTGTCTGCCATGTTCCTTCATGATGATAGCCTTCTTGCACCCTGAGCACTTCTTCACTGAGTAACATTAAACATACATTTATACATGCACTCTTTGGCATGCCTGGCTGCATCTTCATATTTGACAACTGACTGACATCCAATATTGAAGTTCCTGCACTTGACTTCAATAGTCTTGAGTAGGGCAGTCATTATGGGTGGAACCTGACCACCACTAAATACTCTCTTGCAATTTGGACATGGCGGATTCTACTCTTCTCTCAGAAAGTTGGGGTTCTGAACGAACTTCCTTAACCAGGATTCAATGCACTCCCGACAGAAAGCAGTATGGCAGGAACCACAGCTTACAGGTTCCCAGACTACATGATGACAGATTGAGCCTACTCGTATAATTAAAAATACATATGAGGTGATCGATGGATACTCTGCTATCCAGGATCATGGATCTCTCGATTGCCGGGTTGTCACTTTCCTCATCTGACGATGAGTCCTCATATTTAATCATTCTGGTATTGTATTGATATAATTAAATCAGACCTAATCAGTGACCTCAGCAAAGTGCTTGATGCTCTCTGGCCGTTTGCGTTCAGTTCTAACGTACCGGACTACATTCTTATAGATGGAGTGGACATCCTTGAGGGAATTTTATCGTGAGATATTAGTTACCTCTGTTTCTTTCTTCTCTTCCTTCTGAGCCCGGGATGTGTCCAGGTAGCACCTGACCTGGGTCAGCCACTCATCCTTCACTTCAATGTTGACCTCTAGTTGGTTCCCGTCCAAATATTTGGACATTTCGAACTCCTCAATTTTCTCACATGTCATCTCAATGTCCTTCAGACTTTCCACGAAGCTCTCGATCTCATTTTCCGAGTAGACCAGTTCCCCATTGTGTTTTTGTTTGTAGTTGTTGATCATCTTCTCCACTAATTCGTTGATGATGGTGTATATTCTGACCAGTTCCTTGCCCATTTGCTTGCACAGCACCAGAAAATGGGTATAGTCAGCGAATTTGTATCGAACCCATCTATTCAAAGTTGAAGTAAGGTAGGGAGTGAGTGTTCGAATTTGGTTCAGCAGTCGGTGCAATGCCATTAGGTGCTCCTGTGCTGAGCAATCCTTCCAATTGGACAGCAGATCAGCAATCTTGACTAGCCTTGTCAGGTACACCCAGTATGCTCGGATGAACTCCTTCTGCCAATCATGTTCAAAATAAGTTATGGGCCGCCTCAAGTCCAAATTCTATAGGCTACTGATCCTAGTCTCCTCGTAGTTCAAGACCGTCGATGCGAAACAACTAATAATGGTCAGCAGTTTGAGAGTGTCTGCAGTCGATGTCGTGTTTTGGGCTTTGTTAATGAGGGCTCTGAAGACTTCACTCGGTTGCTGGAATGTCCTGGTTAATTATTTCAGTTCATCTGGGTAGCTCTGAGGGAGGGTTCGTTTTAGGTGGAACCCAACCTTCCTTAAGCAGGACTCTAGTTCAATTTCGGCCTGAGTTTGTGATTTGAAGAGTGATTTCAAATAGTTCATTCCTTAGCACTGAGCAGAATATAATTAATTAATATTCCAATTACTGATCTACTTCCTCTAATCTCATCTGATCTGTTGGTTTATGATTAATATGATTATGATGAAAGAAGAGACCACTGTTGAACCTGGGTTTTTCAGCCAGAACCTGCTTCATTACCTGACAATGAGTCTGTAAGTGTGGCCATCCCTTAAATCAGCCCTAGGCAGCAACTCGTTCTCCGAATTAACCCTCCCTTCATCTGAGAGTGGGGAGCTATTTGCCTGAGAGACCTTATCGAGACATGCATGAATCAAAACTGCTCCAGACTCTGATCATGGATCTGCACACCTTCATCATGGAGCACGATATTGATGAGTAGATGATCGAAAATTACCTATGTGACATCCTCGAGATGCTCAACACCATCGAGGAACCCAGTGATACGAAGGCCAAAACAGGATACTAAATCATGAGTGAACAGATAGTCAAACTGGTTGACGAACTACAGAAAGGAGACAACACAAGAGTCACTGAGTTCTCAGAAAGGGTGTACATGGTAGCCATCGAAGGAGGAGGAGGCATGGTCAAGGTAGAGCAAAGTGATGAAGAGGAAGAGGAAGACAGCGATGAAGACTATGAAGACGAGGAGGACTACTCAGATTAAGAAGAGCCAGAAAAAGTTGAAGAAAAAATGGATATTGAAGAACATATCAAAGACAACAATGAAGAAGATGATGGTGGATAGTAGTCAAACCAAAAAGGAAAAGATGATCAGTCAGTTTTATCAATTAAAATCATTTCAGATCCTAGTATCGAATAGAAGTAATCTAGAAGTCGACAGGAGTGCTGCATTTAGGGCACCTGCACCCAGAAGAACTTGCCTCCATTCCGAACTGCTTAAAGCACTCTATGCATTTCATTTTAATTTCCTAGATCTGAATCTAACCTTTAACTCTCCCCAACTCCCATTCAGCCTTACCATTTTTTCTATCACTTAGGTATTCAATCTTATCCAGAATGAGCTTTGATTCTTCATTATCGAGCTCATTTCTCCCCATTTGCTCTTCAATGACCTTCTTGCATGCAATCATTTCTGAGATGGAGGAAGAGATACTTTCCTGATTGAAAACTGCTGTAGGTTTGAGAATGTTACTGATACAATGATCCTACGATACTGAGGTTTCTTTGGCTACTCCTTTGACTGTGCAATTTCTACTTTACCTTTATCAACTTCTTCTCTGCTTCGACTCTTCCTTTCATCGAAAGAGTCATTGAAGCTCTTTGAGAACTAGTCTTCATGGATATTACCCATGTCTGTTATCTTGAATGACTGATCTAGATTGATTGGTTCTTCAATATCCTTCAATATGTTTTCTTCGACCTTGCTTTCCTGTATTTTCATTTCATCGCTTTTATTGGTGATATCTTCCTTTGGACTTTGCTCAATGGAGTAACTGAGATCGTTGTTCTCATAACTATCTTCTTTCTCATATTTAGTATCCATGTCTAGTTGATTTTGATACCGTTAATGGTTATCTTGCCCTCTAATGTGAGTGATGCATGCATGAACATCGAGTCGAAGCTGAACTTGTTGATGTCTCTTGCTTCAACTGCCTGCTTATAGGCCATCCACTCATACATCTATGGGGTAATGTTTATGGACTGAGTATCTACTGTCTGCTCTGGCCTGTATTCCTTGCTCATGTATGCTCTACTTCCCCTGTCTTCCCCCATTATTGACATATCACAGACACTCTCATTGAGATAACTCTGTTCTGCTTATTGACTGGTCATATTGATGGACTGCTCTTCTTTAGGTCTGGCCATTTTTTCGTTCATTCCCTAATATGTCTAACTAAGTTAAGTAATAATAATGGATGCCGGATTATCTCTTCTGATTTAATTTGAATCATAGGACTGTCAATGCATCAGGTTAAATAAGAACTCCTCAACTCTGCTCTCCATAGGGATGCCATCAAAGGTGAGTCCTATGAACTCAATGAAACATAGAGTTTCACAGCGTATCCTATCCTTAACAAACTGTACTCAGATGCCATGATCGAGAGACCTCATAACATAGTAACAGTTGTGTTGAACATAGCTCAGGTTTATCAAGAAATGGGCAACCCAAAGACTACACCAAACCAACCAGGACTCAAGTGATGAGGAAAGTTAGTATATAGTCAGTGGACAGTGGCTGAAGGAAAGAACAAAGAGAAGGCAGGCCGTACATATGCCCAAAGAAGATCTAGATATCGAATTCAACACTGAACTCAAAAATATGGCCGAAGTAAAGAGTCTACCTAAGAGCTAGGAGGATAAGAGTCGCCTCCTGCTTCGGTTACGGGAAATCAGAATGCTGGATGTCCTATCCCACTAAAACTTCTATCAGATAGTCATGGCTATGCAGGGAAAAGAATACAAGAAGATGATATCATACTTGAAACAGGAACTCAGGTTGAAGATCTCCACATCATCACAGAAGGAGAAGTTGCCAAAATCAAAAGGAAAAAGAAAAGTAAGTATGGACAAAAAGTCAGGACTTTGGTGCCCGGAGATGCATTCTGTTAAGAGTCCATCCTATATCAGATGCATACAGAATATGAGTATGCTGCCAATACAAAGGCACGAGTGTTCTCAATCAAAGGATCACTCCTTTCAGCCATGGTCCTTGCTGTTAATAAACTGAAATCATCAACAATTAGGAACTTCTTGTCATTATTTCCCATATTTGCCCAGTTAGATCCAGAATAGTTTGATAAACTGGCATCAATAGTAATTGAGACTCCAACTATCGATGAGCAGATTATTGTTCATTCAGGAGAAACACTGAGGAGAATGATTTTTGTCATTGAAGGGTAGTACCATCAATGTAGGAAGAACTTAACTGGAGAACTTCAAGCATTCAGAACTCTCAATCCAGGATAGTCCTTTGGAGAGCCTTCCTTGTTGAAAGACCAGTAATCTGACTTCGTTATCATATCTAAAGGACCTTATAGCTCATTTGGAACAATAGAAAGGAGCAGTTTCTAGTCATCTATTGGTCCATTGCGGAAGATTCAATTAAGGAAGAAGAAATACGATACTGATAAATATTGATAATGATTGTATTCTCTCACTCGATATCCATTTCGCATACCTGTTCTGAGAAGTTGACGACTTTGCTGGGTGTATGATGCTTGTTAAATTCTATATTCCTCCTTATGTACCTTTGAAGAATTTCTTTCCTGAGAACTGTACTGATTTCCTTCCAGTTTTCTTGTTCTTGGGTGTGCCGTGTTCCTCTACCTTCATCTGTTCCAGATATTTGGCTGTCTTTTCCTCGAAGTATTTTTCCTTTTGCTTTGAGTCCATGTCCCAATATTCAGGCATGTTTTTCCTGATCCCATCGAGGTATGCTTGCGAGTGGGATCATTCTCTATTGTTTAGTATCTCAGGCACTCTATATCCATATCGGTATCCTTCCAAATTAGTGTGTCTCCTTTGAACATTTAATCTTCGAGTTTGCCTGAGTGTTTGAGTGGCCTGATTTAGTTATCTGTGTACAGTTTGGGGTAGCCAGTATCCTGTATGTTTTGTTGTTCTTTTATTTATCGTTGTCGCATGGCCCTAGTCCTCATTGATACCTATGCTTTTTTCCCTTTAATAAGTTAAGAATTCAAATTTAATGTCGACAGGGGTATTATCTGTTATCCGGGTTGCTTCCCTATTGATGGAGGTCGATTTCGTTAATATGCATTAAATAGGTAATTAATTCAAAATTAACGACTATGCTGGGCAAGTACAGAGCACAGCACAGGGGAACATCAGGAGGACCAGGACAGTTCCTATTCACTAAGTTGAGAAACCTGAAAGAGAAAGAAGATAGAGAGGAATGCCATTCAATCGAGGAAGAAGAAGGGCTGGTCAATCATGATATTGAAGGCATTAAGACCATCGAGAGTGAACCACACTCTCCTGAAGAGAAGGGGTCAAAGGCATCACCCACCTTTGCTGAATAAACACACTCAGAAGGAGAGACCGAGAGTGATGATGGTGATGAAGGGTACTTCAGTCAGGAACAATGGCAGCACATCCAAGACCAACTCAGAGAACTCAAGATACAACAAGCCATAGAAATAGCCAATTAAGGAATAAGCACCCATAAAACTGCAGCAGAAATAGTACTATCGAGGGAGGACAAACTGAGGGAAACCATAGATGAGATACTGGATTCCTCATCAATAAATCAGGTATTCATCAGTGTAGGGAACAAAATAACAAATCATGCTCGAATGAAGGATCCACTCTCCCCAGGAGCAACCAAGTTGGCTCTGAAAGCAACAGAAGAAATAAGGCACAACATCGACTCCTCGAAACTGTCAAGGAGTTCAAAATAGAAGGAGATAGCAGCGAAGAGAAGAACAAAGCCATAGAACTCACATTCGGGAACAGGTTCCAAAGCTCATCATCCAACCAGGAAGGGTCATCATCATCAGAGGGGCAACAGTCTCAAAGCAGGAGGAGGATAAGATTGATGTCAGGCAACGGACACAGAGCCAGAAGGGAAGTCAGTGAATTCAATGTCGAAAGAAGACAACCATCAAGCAAAAGAATCAAGGAAAGCATCATGAAGAGGACGGGGTCACAGCCAAGAACCTATGCATCGAAATTGAATGAATGATATTGAATAACATTGAATGCAAATCAATCACTATTACTTCTTCACCTAATAGTTCTAGTAGTCTGGGAAGAAATAGACGAATCTGCCAAGGGTTTGAAGGTGAGATAGAGTCAGTTCAGTTTCAAAGTTCAACTCCAAAATCTGAATCACCTTTGGGAAATCAGGATGCTATTTCGGAAAGAAGAATTTAGCACCACTTGCAGACATTATCTCAGTTTGACTCCCTGCTTGCTTTTTTCAGTGCCATCAAGTGAAAGCCCTCCTTTTTAGAGAGTTCTGTTCAAAATCTTCAGTCCTTTGGTGATCATTCCGACTATTGAACTGTTCACATTGCTGCTTTCAAACTTCTTTTGCTTTCCGAAGATGTTTCGAAGCTTAAGTACGATTGGTCCGACCGGTCTTCCGTACTTACTATACAGCTCGACTAGCTTCTCTTGCTCTGACCGTTCCCAAACATAATATGAGTTCCCATCGATATCACTCATGTTCTCGTGTATCTGCTTTGCATTCTTGCTATCCTGTTGACAAGCAAAAACATTGTGCATCATTCTTTCTTTATTGAGTGGGCTTCTTTAACCAATTTCAAGCATCTACTTCGAACAGTTGCCCATTTTTAGTAAAGTCGGATGACCTTCTCATATTCAATAGGTTCTTTGTTGACAATCTTGCATATGAAACCTGCGATCTGTTTGCCTGCTGTTTGAAAGCCCTTGTTCCTTAGAATATATATCCTTTTTTGAGAGAGTATCCCACTTTCCGGGCTATCAGTCAGTACTTTGATTATGGTATCCATAGTTTCCGAACTAGTTTCCTCAATGTTAAGTCGACAGTTCTTCCAGCAAATCTCTTCCAAAACTCGAACTCCGAACCCTAATGAGTAAATTAGTTTTCTTTTGAAAAAATCTAGTTTTCTGCATTATGATATTTGAGTACTCTTTAAACTCTTGTGCTTTTTGGGATATGTTTGACATTCTTTCACCGAACAAGCTCAGGTATTCCACCATTTCATCGATTTCATACCTACTGCTTTCTATTGACCCAGATAGTCTACTCCGATCAACTTATTCTCTGGTATTTTTTTCATTTTTAATTGTTATGAATGTGATTATCCGCCATCTTCCTCTGTTTCCCTTTCAATTAATTAATAATGAGGAGTCCTTTATCAGTGAGTGCTGATCGGTCATTGAGTTAGCCTCTGATATCTGAGTCTGCCCCTTCGGTCCGGATGAGTCAGGATAGCTCTGCCCTATCCTCCCCCATTAAACAGAATCCCATCCCTACATTTGTTCTGAGGGCTCTGAGTGACAGCAGTCACCCATATCAACCAAGTACCTCCTTGATAACCCATAGGACTGACTCTTGAGGACCGTATCCTGTCCTATACTATTAACTTGAGAGTACTATAGCCTGACAGTGTGTTTCTGAATGTCTGGCATGCTGTCATCTGTTCATCCTTGTCTACTACTTCTTTGAGATGGGTCTATTGATGGGTTATGGCTAGGCTGTGTGGTCTGACTAGTTGACCTATCTCTTCTACCCTAAGGTCCTCTTCATTGCCTGTCTAATTATTGATGTGTTCTTGTCTTTCCTGAAGGCCTACTATAGTCAAGGTTTGCTAATCACTTCCCACCGGTTTATCATTCGGAGGTACATTTCCTTCTAGTTCTGGGCTGATATTGTGGCCTTACTCTCCTTGATGATCCCATTTTATCTCCGTGTCTATGCTGCTAATATCCTTAAAATCCTCTTTTTGGTTAAGTTCTACTCTGCCTATAAGATTGATGGTGAGTTTATCCGTTAGACTCAGTTATCTAACCGTTTCCATACTCTTTACCTGTTATGTCGTCTGATTGTGTTGATGTTCTTGGGTTCCCATTATTTGGGTATTTGGTTCTACATGATTGACTTATGGGTTTACAATAACAACTTCTATGGCCCATCTACCCCCAGCATCTGCTGGATCATCAGTAATAGTTCCCTTCAGAACATGTACTACCTGCTACCTTGGTATGGTCAGTACCTGTATACCATTTACTATTCTTTGGCTACTATGAATGCCATAGCTTATGGGGACATCACCCCACTGAACCCCATTTAGACCCTCTACATCACAGTGGCTTTATTTTTGTATGCGGTGTCATTCGGGTACATCCTGAGTGAAATACTCAGGATACTCCTATAAGCACAGAGCATCAAGATATAGTACACATACACACTAGTACTACTCAACAACCTCATGAAGGACAACCACATCACATCCGAAACCAAAAACAACGTAGTAGAGAACTTCGAACAAATGTGGAAACTAGAAAAGTACAGGAATAGGAAAGTAGAGAAAGCCATGATAGGGTACCTACCAGTCAGAGTCAAAGCTGAAATATACCTAGCACTATTTGGAGAGTTCATGAAAGATAATAGGGTTCTTCGGAACAGGGAGTATGGGCAGAAATCAGGCAGCAAAACAGACACCTCGGAGAAACATTCAGAGGAGTCAAAGTCACCACATTCATGATGAGCATATTCGAGAACATCACAGAAGAAAGGGTAGCCAAGGACAGTACTTCTATAGGGAAGGGGAAAAATATGAAGAAAAGAAAGAAAGAATCACGGAGTATACCACTCCAACAATATCATAGAAATAGGGTCAACAGTATAGGAAACAAAGGAAGAAGGAGGAAGATAGACAGTAACAGTGAAATAAACCATATCAACACCATAGGACTCTTTGGATAGATAGAGTTCCTGACTGAAGAAAGACGATGGCACTATGCCAAGTCAATATCATCGACACTTGTCTTCGTACTGTATCGAAAGCAGTTCCTCGAAGCACTCAAACTGGCCAACGAGAAAGAACTCGAACTGTTCCATTACTTAAAAGAGAAAACAGCAAGGAAATACTGCTACATTTGCGAGTCCAAAGGATAGCATCGAACTCTCGATTGCCCATATGCCTGCTACAAGCCCAATGGATTCAACATCGAAAATAAGAAAGACAATGAGTCAAAGTTAAGGCGAATGCTAAGAATCCTTTAATGGAATCAAGGATACTCAGATCAACTCACAGGAGAGAAAACTGTCTAAGGAAATGGAAGAGCAGGCAGTAATCAGCCTATCAACTATCAAGAAAAAACAGGCAGAAACTAATTGTATCAAATCCTTATTACGCAAGTGTCCTAAATGAGAGCGACTCAGATGGTGAGGACTCCAGTTCAAGTTCAAGCTCCGAAGACCTAGAAAACTACATCAAAGAAACTGAATTCCTCATCAAGACATACAAGAATGATAAAGCTCAACCAGTATCAGGAGCTATGCTTAAATCAAAGGTAATGCAGAGCTCAAGGATGAGTCTCAACCGAATGTCCATCGATATTAGGAAAGAAGAGGATGAAGAGCAAGTTATTGAACAGGAAAAGAGTCCGAGTTTCATTATGATGTACTCGATGAACTCGATCTAATCAGATAGTACACATCTACTTCCCAGAATACAACCTAAGCAAATCATGAAATAAAGGGAAGCAAATAGAAA
>JALQPE010001441.1:0-12222 GCA_030407315.1 Asparagopsis taxiformis | reverse complement strand
TCGCAGGTATTGCAGTCGCAAGATCGACAAACTCAGGAAGGCCATGAATTTCAAGTATGGCAACAGGACCAAATTCATCAAGAAGGACATCACTCAAGACAGGATCAACGACATCAAGATCCTGCAGATAGCCCTATTGCATGCTGAGAAGTACTGGGCAGCTGCCAACGAGACTAAGTTCTCCCAGGCTCATAAACCTAGCCAAGTACATGTTTATCGATTTAGAAATCTAGAGTGAGGTTCCAATCAGCCAAGAAGCTCCATCGAGCCTGGCAATGGAGTAAGAAGCTGAGGGAAATATGCAAGCAGAAGACTGAGGAGAGCACCATCCTAGAATCTCAGGCCTATGAGTCATTACTGGAGGGGCTATATGAGTTTGAATGCCAAAGGTGGAGTCAGGCTCAGAGCAAACTGATTGCATGCAGGGAGATCATCAAGGATCTGATGAAGGTTAGTGACAGCATGACTGAACGCATATTCGGGGAGAAAATAGACCAGATAGACCAGACCATCAAATACTGCAGCTTCAAGATATCCAAGGGCAAACAGATGTCCATTGAAGAAATAGTAGAAATGAAGAAAATAGGAGACACAAACTTGTCAGACCTAATGGAGTCATTGACTGAACGCAGACTGGAGTCCATCAACTTGGGTGAAACTGGGGAAGTCAAGTTTGGAGAAGAGAGGTACCCCATGAAGGAACCCAAAATTGTCGTGCAGAAGGGGAAGATCGATGAAGAACTTAGGAATTTGGAGGAGATTAAAAAGAAGTCAGAACTCAGTGCTGATGACGAAAAGATGTATGAAGAGGTCCTTACCTTCTACTCAGAGATTATCCTGCTCATCGACGATGCCATTAAAATGACAGACAAAGAGAAAGAAGATAGCAAATACACTCAAGGGTAAACTTAAATACTGAAGAAAATATCACTGTTATTCCAGGAAATGAAGATGAGCGTGTTCGTAGACAGGAACTCAACCATATTTAGGCACTCATTCGCCATATATGAGAGCAACAAGGTTGACCGGAAGAGCACTCCTCAGACATTGGCTAAGCTGTTGAGCAATACTATCGCCATATACACCACTTTGACGGATATCGAGAAGGAGAAGGGGCAGATTTCCAACAACTTTGATCCTGAGTCTATTCAGAAGATTGATGCTAAGGTGTTCTATCTTCGATCAGTGAGACTGGCACTGGTTGGTCAGGTGTACTTCAATAACGATAAGGTGAAGGAATCCTATAGCTTATGGGGAGAGTGTGAGCGTTGTCTGAGGATTATCTAAGATAGCAATAAAATTGACCAAGGGAAACTGTTATTCCCATTGAGCAAACTGGCTGATATGGTCAAAATTGGTCGGCTGAGGTGTGTGATTCGGCACTATGAACTCGATGAAGGCACTAAGGAACAGCTCACCAAGAAGGTGCAAGGAATGAAACTGGAGGAGAGTCCAGAAACTGAGGAAGATATCAGGACCATAGAGACCATGATGAGAGACACCAAGGAAATAAAATTGGAGGAAATGTCCACATTGCCAGTCATGGAACTGCCAGGCCGACTTCAGTGCATCCCTCCCAGACCCATCTTCATGAACATTTAGTACTTGATAGTTAATATAGTGATGCCTAGTTGCAATACCCGAACCTGGAGAAGAAGGGCCAGAGCGGGAAGTCCAGATGGTGGAACAAGTTCTTCAGTTGATCTGTCTTATGGAAATTCCTAATAGAGCATTCTTAATAGAACATTCCAGAACTGGCTCTATCGATTACTGTGCCAAATATATAACTTGTCTGAATTCAAATATAATTGAAACCACCCAATTTGAAGGATGATGGACAAGGCAGCAATGGATGATGCTGAGGCTTTCATGATTGAGGCTTAGCTCATTCACAACAAAGTTAAGGCATTGGCCTAGAACAAACTATCACCTTAGGAGTTCGATGAGCTGGAGAGGAAGAGGTCAGAGGACTTCAGAAGGAGGACAGAGGCCAAACAGAGGAGAGAAAAAGAAGCTCATGAGATGAAGATTAGAGGTAGGGAGGGTAAGGGCATTGCTAAGGACTTCGCACATTTTTGCAAGGGGTGCAGGCTGGAGTATGAACTACCCACTCCCACTTGTCTCAAGTGTCAGAGGAAGACCCAGACACTGGAAGACAGGCAGGCAGAGTTACATGTGATGGTTGATGAGTACAAAAAGAAAAAACAGTCAAGGGAGGAGAGGAAGCACAAGTGGGAAATGTGGAAGAAAACACAGTCCATGTTATGGAAGAAGACCAGCACACACTACACCAAATGGGAGTACTTTGTATCGGATTCCGAGGAAGAACCGGAACAGGAACCCATTGTACCCAAGAACGACCCCAACTTCAAGGCACTAGAAGCAGACATGGAACAAAGGAAACAAACCAGAGCAAGGGATACCGAAAAGGCCAAAAGAATGAAAGAAAAAGGCAACAAAGCACTCAAGGAAGGGGATCCCCAGAAAGCCATGGAATGCTACACTCTAGCACTGGAACACATCAAAGACATGAAGTCCATCTACACCAATAGAGCACTGGCCTACCTCAAACTCAAGAAGTACAAAAAAGCAGCAGCCGACTGCTCCAATGTCATCGAGTACATGGAAGTGTTCGAAAAAGTAGGAGAGAATAAAGATATCACATTCAAGGCATTCACAAGAAGAGCACTAGCCAGGAAGGAACTCAAAGAGTACAAGGATGCATTAAAAGATGTCGAAGAAGGACTCAAACTGTACCCAGAGGATAAGAATGCCAACATGCTGAAGAAGGAACTGGAAGGGTTCGTCGAACATCAGAAAGAAATAGAAGCAATGATGCGAGAAAAAGGAGAAAAAATAAGGGAGAAGAACTAAAGCAACCCGGAAAACCAGGAAAGCGGAGATCAAGAGCAAAGTGAAGAGCAAAATATAAGTGAAAGAGAAGTCATCAAGGAGCTAGCTGAAGCAGAGCTTGAATAAGAAGGCAAGAAATAAGAATAAATAAAGGAAGAGAAACCTTCTGAAGGGCAATCTTTGAAGGCTATTGAAAAGAAAATCACATAAAATCCACTTGAAATCATTCCTAAGCTCATCGAGACTCTCACTGAAGTTGAGAAAGAAGCATTGATTGGTTCACTAGCAAGAGATAAGAAGAATGTTGCTATTTTTATCGCTTCTAAAGGAGTTAAAACATGCCTTAATAGATTCATTCAGATTCTGGAGAGAGAAAACGAACCACACGGTAAGGAAGAAGAATTCTCATTCTAGGCATTCGAAGCATTTAAAGAAGCTCATCAATTAATGCTGTTGATTGTGACTTGTATGAACCAGGACGGTGTTGGAGAGAAGGAGGTTTGGGATTTCGGAGTAGAGAAGCTGCATAACCTTAATCACAGATTTCATATCTGATGAGACGAAGTTAAGCCTTCAGAAGTACTCCATGATGGAAGACGTTTTCGAAATACTCATTCAGATGTCTCTTTATGAGAAATATCGAGAGTCGATATCGAAGTCAAAGCAGACGGAAGGTTTTGTGGAGAAAGTATACCCATCACTCATTACGAAGAGCAAAAAACAAACTGCTTTAGTAAACTCCTTCATGATCTACATTGGGAATCTGTGTATGGGTGAAGGTGCAGGTATCAAGAAAACCTACCTAACTGAGCAAAGAGTTGGGACAATCCTGGACTCCTTATTCCTTCATATAATCAGAACTCCTACCAAAAACAGACGCTATCTCGATCTAAAGAAGAATGTACTTTAGTTTCCTTTGCAACTTGCTAACCACTGAGAGCCTCAGACCAGTCTTCATTTCGAATGTATTTTCATCAAGCAGTAGCATTGAGAACACCAATGCAGAGATATTGGTAATGAAATTAAAGGATACCTATTTTCGAACGAAAACTTCACTGAGTACATTGAGTCTATCTTATCGATATTTGTCAATGTTACCTTAAACAGCACTCTTACCTGCGATGAGCTCATTGCTGTCTTATTCTAGAGGTTCATTGAGAATCCTGAGAGATACTCGAAAGAGATTGTTTATCGCAGTTTACTTATAGTTTCACGTCTGAAGTACTCTGATCTGAGTAAATGGGTAAATTGGATCAAAGTCTTCGACAAATACACAGACTCGAAAGCACCAAAAGATGGAAGGGACAACATGGTTCAGATAGTTAGAATTCTGAACTCACTTTATATGCCTGATAAGGGATCAGACAAGCAATTTGTCACTCAGCCATCAAATAAGTTGCTGAACCATATTTCGACCTTCATATCATCCAATTGCGACAACTAACTGCTTTTCTGTAATACTTGCAACTTGTTTTCAATTTGGGTGGATACTCCTGAAGACAAGATTAAGGAATGGAAACCTAAGATATACAGCATTATAGAGGAGAAGATCAAAGACTTGATCCATGTGGCTAAGGAGAAAACTGGCAGTTTCAGGAAGAATGCCGCACTCCTTCTCGCTAAGAGCTCATCAGGCAATGCTAGATGCAAAGAATAACTGGTCAAACATCATGGAATGGATGTTTTGAAGAGCATTGCCCATTTGCTGATCCCCAGTGATACTTGAGTGTTCTCTTTATTTTTAAATCTATATTGAATGATCACAATCTCTCCAGTGCTATGATTGACTTTCCTTTCCACTTCCCTTCAACTTTCAGCAGCACTTGATCGAATTTCTAGCTTTGTTCTGCGATGAACCTGACTTCGACTGTGGCATCGTTGCCGTTGTGATGGACGTAGAGTCCATCTTCTGGTATGTATCCTGTTGACTTCTTGTCCTTATTGACTGAGTTGTACTGGTACATTTGCAGTTTAATGTTGTTGGATCCTGGTTTGAAGAGATGGAGTGTCCAGGATATGAGTGTTTTTGGGTGGGGTGGTCTGAAGTACTCTTCATAGTTGTCTCCTATTTCGGATGTGATCACTTGCACTGAGTTGAGTGCTGCTACCTGTGCTTTGATGTTGTGTAGATGGTTGATCATATTTTTGGTGCCTACTTCTTTGAGTTCCTCCTGGGTGAGTTCCCTCTTATCGAAGTACACTTCTTCGGTTACTTCAGGTAGGAACTCATAGGACACTTTGATGCTGAGGACATACACCTAGTCTGGATTCCTGTATAGTCTGGCTTTGAGGATTTGAGGGTGCTGACCCCTCAGGGCTGCAGCCACTGTCTTGTAATTGACTTTGGTTAATTCATACTTCACAATCTAGTGACGGAGGTTGCGAGAGAGCTCATCGAAACAGATAGTCACCTATGTTATCGGATAAAGTACAGTGCTAGGGGTAGCCTCAGATAGGTGCAATAGGTGACCATCCATCTCAACGAGGACAGGCTCATTGGCAGGTGTCTCCTCCATGATACTGATTATATAAAAGATATACCCTCAGAACTCAGGTACTCCAATGTTATTACTATTGATAGCCATCATGTTGTATTACTATTGATGGTCTTCATGCTGTTATTACTATTGATTGGACTCAGACCCATAGAGTTATTGATTTGCCCTTATAACTTTATATGTTGATGTTATGTTAAGTTTTATGTTGTTATTTACAAGTGCATATTCCTGGTTCTGATTTATTTATAAGTTAATATCGACCTGTCATGGTTAATGAGCAGGCTAAGAATGGATTCCTGAGGAACTGGAGGCAGGACCAGCAGACCATGACCTCTACACTGACTCTAAAACTCTGTAGCAAGCCCGGAAGCACCTAATCCTGATAACCGATTTGCGATAACTCAAGAACTACGCATCTCGTATTAAGTAACGTAACAGGACAGTAGCGAGGGTTCTGTACTACCATGGGATTGAGAGCTGTGCATTCAATAACGGGGGAACATACTTCCAGGTGTACACTGAGAACATCACTACCCTCAGGCAGGTCAATGGTCGGTTCGGATCAGAGAGGAACCATCAGGACAGTCTGGAGGTAGATGTGGATGCCTGGTTCGTGGATAGGTTTTCCAACCCATATACTCTCATAAATGTGTTCAGTGCTTACCAGTACATTATGGAACACTATGGGGTTATCAGAATATCACCAGGCATGATCGGACTGGATAGCAGGAGTGACCCCAAAGTCTGGGTGCATGAGAACCCAGCACTCAACTATCCATCCCAGTATGCAGACAGTGAAGAAATCATGATCAGGGACCTGATTGAGAGTCTGAAGAAGGTCATTGACTTCAGATCTAGTCCTATCCTATCTACCTTCGAATCATCCCCTTGGCAACAGTTTTCAGATGCCATCATTTACCTGGAATAGCACTTCCAGGACAGAAGTAGGACACTCCTGAGTTCACTGAATGGGAGCATGAACAGAAATGGGGATGAATACAGTCGAGTATCTGAGAACAACAGGCATCAACAACAACATTACCATCAAGGGTTCATGAGGATGAAATCATCAGACCCATCACCTGCCAAGGAGTCCAGGTTCAAGTCCAAAGACTCACTCCAAAGGAGGAGCCACATCCAGAGAGATGGCTATGAAGGGAAGTCCAATGTCAGGAACTGCACATCATACGAGAAGAAATACTCAATAGAAAATGGGAGCAGACTCAAGGGGAGCCACATGCACAGGAATAACCTGTCAACATCACCCAGGAAACAGAACTCATCCACAAACCTACTCATAGAGAACATACCCACACAAGAATACTATGGAGGCAAGAAACCAGGAAGGGTAAATGGAAACAATGGGCATAGCCAGCCCAACTCAGGCAAGAAAGTTAACACCAGCCAAAGGTGGGTGTCCAAAAAGACATCCAGGGAAGAAAACCAAGACAGTGCAGAGTATCCAATCAGCAGAGAGTACAGTCCATCACCCATGGAAGCCATCACTGAAGAGTCCAACCACATCAATGAACATAGATAACAACTATTCAAAGGATTCGGATCCAGTGAAAGGAAGAGAGCAATAAACGGGAAGTCAAAAGTCCCCACAGAGGGTAGGAGAAGACACAGCATTAGCCAATATAGCCAAAAATAAATCACCAAGGTTCCTAGGGCATAAGCATTACATGCCTGAAGAAAAAATGAAACAGCCAATCACTCACCTCGTAGACGATTTAACAACCAATTTAGTTGAGAGCAAGAGATACGGGAGGAGTGCAATGAATGACAGTGGGAAAGGGTCGAAGATCTTCAATGAAAGGGAAAAAGAAGAGAATCAAACCAGCATGTCCAAAGATGTACAGAACTCCCTCATCTTCGTTAAGTCATGGAACTCTCGAACCAAAACTGAAGAGTTCGGTCATGTGCATGAGCATAAGAAGTCATGCCAAGAGCCGAGCCAAGTTCCCAATTTTATATCAAAGAGGAAAGGAAGTGACGAGAACGAAGGAAATGCTAAGCATATAGAAGTAGATACGATAGAAGGCACTCTGGCCAAGAAAGCAATCAAACATGCAAAGAAGTCTTCAGTATAGTCAGACCCTGCCAATATTGCTGATTACAGTAAAGCTAGTAAGGACATGTTCTTCTCCAAGACTCAGAATTTCAGTGGAAATGAGAGACACTGCGGGTCATTGAAGGACGGGACAGGAAATGCCAATAAGTATCGGGAAAAGGAGTCAAAGTACAAGAAAAATTATGGAAAACAACCTAATCAGACATTCATGAATGTAGGTGCAATGGAGATCGCCAAAAATGAAGATTTTCTGATGTCTATTGCCGATGCTCCTCCTCCGAGTCTTAACTTCATGCCAAGAGATCTCCATCAAAATACCTAGAGCTCTTTCCAGTTCCAGAACCAGTTTGGACTGATCCAAAAGAAGAGTCCATGTAAAGCATCACAGGTTGTCAACCCGAGTTACTTAAATGCTGGCTAATTTGACTATCTCGGACTCCCTTAGCCACATGGAAAGAAGACGAAGAGACCTTCAGAACACCCTATTATCGATAAGATGGCAGCTAGTGATCCTTCATACAATGCAGCCAAGGGAAAGGATAAAAATGGACATAATGCTTTCGGCTCAGTCATGCTCGAAAAACAGGAAACTCAACCTGATTCAACCGATGAAAAGAAGGTAGAGGATCAACTAACTGAGAAGGAGAGAAAAAGGAAGAACAAAGAAGAAATGGTCAAGATGATTAGCATGGAATTTGGAGCACTCATTGGGCATTAATAGAAAAAACCAAGAGCAGAGTCACCTATCAAAGCTCCGTTACAGCCAGATAGTAGGATAAGCATGCCAGAAACTAATCTACCAAGGGAAAGGTCACCAAGCAAAATAAATGAACAAGAACATCTAGGACTGTTCAAGAAGTTCTCAAGCCCAGTGAAGCAGAGTGCATAAAAGCCGAAAGATGAGATAATTAAGGAAAAGGTAGAACAGAAGAAGGCGCACTTCGCATAGTTAAAGAAGGAAGCATTGAAGATCTTGTCTGATATTTGAGTAATTCAACTTTGTAATTAATTGCAAATACAATTAAGTATCTCAGCGCAAAGCCAATTAGATGGAAGCTCTTGATTTCCTGCCAAAGAACACAGGCTACCCATTAAAGGTCTTCGTCTATGTGCTGATTATCGTACACTTAGCTGCTCTGGTTTTCTGGTGCGTAACCACGTGCCCGAGCTTCTTCAAGAAGAAGGAGACTCTCTCAGATCGAGTTGAAAGCATGATGAAGAAACAGAAGCAAAACTGATGTAATAAGAGGACGCAAAGAGTTAGGAGACTCATCCTTGATAGTTTATTCATTCAGTATGGCTGAAAATGGCACATTTATTAATTGATGGCTCTTTAGACTTGGCATCAGCAACCTCCTCCAAACCAAGTAGCATTAAGCATCGATTGGACTAGTGGAGTTATATTTAATTTGAGCTTGTATTCTGATGTCTATTGGTAATAATCTATTTATGCTTGATATTTAATTCTAGTGATGTTTGCTTGAGTATTGAGTTTGGATGCTGATCTGACGAATCCTTATCGTGGCTTTGTGCTTAAGTGGTTTGAATATTTAATTGATGATAATTATTTGATATCTAAATTAGATCGCGATGAACGAGAAATACGACGTGGTGGTTTGTGGTACCGGTCTGGCTGAGTGTATTTTGTCCGGGCTGCTGTCCCAGGAGGGTAAGAAGGTCCTTCACATCGACCGTAACCCTTTCTACGGAGGTGAGGGTGCCTCTGTGAACCTGACTAACCTGTGGAAGCTGTTTAAAAACGGGCAGGAGCCTCCCAAGGAACTGGGGCACAACAGAGACTGGAACATCGACCTGATTCCCAAGTACATCATGAGTGGTGGGAAGCTGGTCAAGATCCTGCTCAAGACCAGAGTGTCTCGCTATCTGGAATGGAAAGGTACCCATTGAGTCTACTTAGCCATTGACGGAACCTACGTCCTCCAGAACAAAGAAGGAGGGTTCTTCAGCAAGGGCGGCATCAAAATTGCCAAGGTGCCCGTCACCCCTAAGGAGGCACTCGCCTCTGATCTGATGGGCATGCTCGAGAAGCGTCGGTGCCAGAAGTTCATGGAGTACATGCAGAACTTCGAGGAGGACAAGCCCAAGACCCATGACGGCATCCAGATGAACAAGCCCGCCAAGCTCATGTTCGAGAAGTACGGACTCGAGACCAACACCATCGACTTCATCGGACATGCAGTTGCCCTCTACACCGATGAGTCCTTCTTGGAGAAACCTGCCATCGAGATCATCAGGAAGGTCCAACTGTACATGGACTCCATGGGAAGGTACGGAAACTCTCCCTTCATCTACCCAGTTTATGGTTTGGGAGGTATCCCCGAAGGATTCTCCAGAATCAGTGCTGTCAACGGAGGAACCTTCATGCTCAATACTGATATCGATGAGATTCTGTATGAGGACGGCAAGGTTGTCGGTGTTAAGGGTAAGGAAGGTGTTGCCAATGCTCCCTTGGTCATCTGTGACCCAACCTATGCTCTGAAATGCAAGCTCGACAAGAGAGTCCAGTTCGTTGAGAAGGTTGTCAGGTGTATCTGCATCCTGGACCACCCCATCCCCAAGACCGAGGATATTCCATCCGTCCAGATCATCATCCCTCAGAGGCAGATCGGTCGAAAGAATGGTACACACTTGTTTAATTTAAGACATCTATGTCATGATGGTGTCCTCAGTGCACTGCGTCTCCAAGCAAGGAACCTACGTCGCTATTATCAGCACCACTGCCGAAACCAAGACTCCTGAGAAGGAACTCGATGCAGCCTTCGATTTGATTGGTCCAGTCAGGGAGAAGTTCTTCCAGGTTACTGACAGGTACGTCCCAGTGACTGCTGACAATGATGGACTCTTCATCTCCAACAGCTTCGATGCTACCTCCCACTTCGAGAATGAAACCGAAAATGTGCTCAGCCTCTACAAGAAGATTACCGGTAAGGACCTCGATCTGGTCAACCTGCCCGAGGACGTCGATGAGTGAGTGATCAACATGAACATCTATCAATATTACTCAATAAATATTAGTCTTCAGTATCAGTATCAATCAGTCGGCCTTCCTGACTCCTTAGAGCTTGACCTTACTTAAATACTATGTCTTCTCCCTCAATCTGACTGTCTTGACTTCTTATTTCCGTTTCTGGATCTCCTCGATTTCGACCTGGAGGGGCTCTCCCTTGGTCTCCTTCAGAAATAGCAGTGTGAAACCGATCAAAACAGCACAGAAAGTGAAGAAAATATAGGTGCTGATACCGTTCTTCGTAAATAGGTTCAAAATCAACGATCCAGTTACTGCAGCGACGGCATTGAGTGAAGAAGCAACACCTAACCCTTGACCTCGAGCACGTTCAGGGAACAGCTCAGGAGCATATAAGAACAAAATTGAATAATATAGGGCAGCACATAGCCGAGATGCAGATGCAAATATCAGTTCAAAGATAGCCTCAAAGCACATGTTACAATCAGCAGGTTTCTCCACAAATATCAGGATAGTAGTCAGCACTGCAGAAATAGCCATAAATACAATGCCAATATTCCTTCTGGGAAGCTTCTCAATTAAAGAGAAAGAAAACGGGTAAGTCACCAGTTCAGCCATAGATAGGATGATTTGACTGACAAATGGGTTGATGCCCATATTGGCAATGCCCAGAATAGGACCTAGGTATAGATAGTTGATGAGAAAGAAGACTAGACTTAGACAGATGGTCTTCATTCTGAGTGATGGGAACCTGAACATGTCGATGGGAGTGATTAGTTGATTGAATTCACTCTATTCTACTTCTTCTTCCATGATATTTCTAACATCTTCTTCGGTGACTATGTCTTTGATGCCTTTGTTCCTCTTGCCTATCCTGTTCATGGCTTTGACTGTTTGTGCGACTCCCTTCCTGATGAGATACTTGGGTGTTTCCTCAACATAAAAGAAAGTGAATGTGAATGCCAGTACTCCGGGTACAGCAATGAATGCAATGATGACTATTCTCCAATGAGGAATCAGGTAGTAAATGCCCCCTACGAACACTCCTGCGAACCCATACCCGACTGATAGTAATATGCAGTATTTTTGTCTGAGGTAGTACTCGGTGACTTAATTGACGATGGATAGGGATATTCTCATGGATGCCTATGAGCCTGCACCTGCCAGGAAGTTGCCGATGATGACCATGGGGATGTTGAAACTGGCACTCATGATGACCAACCCTAGGCAGGTGACTCCCCAGGCCATGAGCAGTGACACCTTCCTGCCATAGTTATCAGTGACGTAGAGGAAGATAAGCAACCCACAGAAGATACCTGCATACACTGATGACTGGATGAGAGTTAGGTTAGTTGATTAATCACAGTCGAAGGGTCCGAACTCTGTAGCAATGGACTCCACTAAGGGCTAGGCCCGATACCCATCCCAGAGCAATGAGTCCATCTGGCAGACAGCCTCCTCACATTTCTATGATAGGAGACCCCTGTCCTTGCACTCGAAGGTGCCATTCATGAACAGGAAGGATGTCCCAGACTCAGCACCCCAGATATGAACCAGATGAAGGTGAAGATCAGGAAGATGTTCCTCTGGTAAGGACCCCTGGAGTTCACCTTATCAACGAGGTCGAAGTAGGTCTTAGGGAGGTCGTTGTCATTGAGTACAATGCGGGAGTGCAGTTCAGATCTGGGCTTACTGAACTCACTCACTGGCTCATAGTGCCTCGATGCCATCCCGACTTATAAATAACCCAACAATTATCTACTAGTTAAATGGTATCATTACTGTAAGAGTCACCTATTTACACCATCAAA
>JALQPE010001440.1:0-23255 GCA_030407315.1 Asparagopsis taxiformis | reverse complement strand
AGTGATGCTTCATTGTATGCGGCTGCAACCTGGCGGGTATGCTCCAGTTTAGCCTGATAGTCTTTCATGACCTCACTGCCATAACGTTTAGTCAGCATTGCGGAGACAATGTGAGGTGCCCGCAGGGGCGCAGAGGCATTGTTTTCTCCAAACCCTTTTGAGTTCAGCAGAACAGAGTCCATGCCGGTGCTACCTACCTCAATATGTTATTGCTGAGCTTCAGGTTGCTTTTATGAACGTCGTCAGCGAATTCTGGGGTAGTAACGATGCCTGGGATCAAACCATATTTCCAGGTTCCTAAGGAGATGCTGAGCTGATCACCGCCGCGGTGCCCTGAGAATGTCCCAGATAACATTTCACTGCAGAAACTGGCCAGCTTTCGATACCAAACGCTTTGGCGGTTTCATTGATAACGTGGGATTCAGTTACCCTATTCTGAGCGTGCTGGTGCCATGCGCCTGAAGCAAAAGCTACGTTGTTGCAGGGATTCTTTGCCGAGCATTTTCTGGATCAAAGCAGCAGATTTTGCCAGGGTAATATAGTGCCAATACCTGGAGCTGAGATGGATTTTTTATGCCGTCTGCATTTACAAATACTTCAGGAACGGCACCATAGATCTCTGCACCCAATTCAATAGCAAGGTCATCACTCATAAGCAGGGCAAACTGGCTGCTTTCACCGATGGTGAAGCCGCAGTTTTGGCCGAATGGGCGACAGGCCTTACGGTAATCTGAATCTGCTAAGGCGGAGAGGTTATCCAAAGCCAGAAGATCTTATCTTCTGCAAGAGCGCCCATTGCTCTGAAGCCTTCAATGATTTCTGGTGTTACAGGTGCATCACTGCCACCCACAAGCACAACTTTACGGCGCCCGGAGCGTATATCATTAACGCCACTACGGAGGTTGTAGAGGAAGGTTGCGCAAGCGCCCAGAGCGCCACCGGTGGTGCCGACATTACCCAGGATATAGGCATTGACGAAATCTGCTGGCATCTGAGCATAGCCAAGAGGCATCTGCTTTGAGGTCGTGCGTTTACCAATGGAAGGAAATTTAGTCATTCCTCCAAAACCATAGTCATCTAGCTGACCTATGGAGTTGCTTGCGTAAACGGCTATCTGATCAGGGGCAACTCGTTCAGTAATTTTTTCGAATGGGATGCCCGTTGAGGACAGGGCATCAGATGCTGCAAATACAGTCATCTGTAGATTTCGAGGATGGTTTCTCGATTGATATAGCTTCCCGGGAGTAAAGCCCGATGGCAGCTGCCCGGCAGCTTGCACAGGAGCTGTTTTCATGTCTGGCAGAATTACATTCAGGTCACCGGATACTTCAATCAGGAACGTACCTGGTGCTGTTTCCTGTACGTTCCAGTGTTCCGGAATTTTAACCGGCATCTGGCGTTTGCGTAGCTTGAAGCTGAAGCCTTCTTCGTTAGCAAGGGAGGCGGGCTTGTTGAAAACCACATTTTCAACGTCAAAACTGGCTGCTTCGATGCGGCGAATCAGGGTACTGTTGAGAAGTTGTGGCTCAAGAGCTTTAACAAGTTCTTCTGGAGAAGCAAATTCACCTGTCTGAGTTTTGTATGTTCCGTTCTCGGATACGGCCAGTCCGGTGATAATTGCCAGATCCAGCAGTGTTTTCTGTCCGTGATGGTGCATCAATGCTATCAAGAACTAAACGGCGATAGCGTGATGAAATGAGGCGCGTCCAGCAGGATTAATACCTCCAAAACCAACAATAACAGGTAGCTGGGACAATGCATTCTCCTCAGGGTGAAACTGGAACAGACGACTAACAGGATAACGCTGCAAGTTGAAGCAGTCAATTATTTGGGTCGCACTACAAAAGAGCTATTTTATCGTGTTTTGTTATAGCTGACTAGCAGGAAAACTTTTTTCTCCTATTTGGTCAGTAAAGTTTTAGTCAGTGAACGTTAAGCAAGGGGTGCGGTATGATTACGTCATATTTCGTGAAGGAGCATTATATGAAGAAGTTAGTTGCGGTTGCTATGGTAGCGGCCCTGACTGCCGGTTGTCAGACAATTGACCCTTATACAGGTGAGCAGAAAACGGAAATACAGCAAAAGGTGCTGGAATTGGTGCTGTAGCAGGTGCTGTTTGGGTGCTGCTGTTTCCAGTAAGTCTGATCGTAAGAAAGGTGCTTTGACCGGTGCTTTGGTTGGTGGTGCTGTCGGTGGTGGCATTGGTTACTACATGGACCAGCAGGAAGCGTTATTACGCCAGGAGCTGCAGGGCACAGGCGTTCAGGTAGAAATGATTGGAGATTCTATTCGCTTGATAATGCCGGTAATATCACGTTTGCTTTGGACTCTGATCGCATTGCTTCCAGCTTTTATCCGGTGCTGGACTCTGTAACCAAGATCTTGATTAAGTTTGATAAAACAGAGCTGAATGTCGATGGATTTACAGACAGTACGGCTCGTTTGAGTACAACCAGCAGCTGTCGGAGCGCCGAGCAGCACGTGTGGCTGATTATCTTGCCAGCACTGGAATCGAGAGATTGCGGATAAATGCCCGAGGTTATGGTGAGCGCTACCCAATAGCGGATAACGGTACTCAGCGGGTCGTGCTCAGAATCGCCGTGTCGAGATTAATATCAGTGGACGACGAAGCTAGCCCCGGATTGTAGTGAAAAAAACCACCCTCAGAGGTGGTTTTTTATTTGGGCCTAATGAGATCTAACTAAATCACCTGGTCGGATGTTGTATTGCTGGACGGTGCCATTCAAACGACCCGAGGCAAAAGCCCCCTGTGTATCTTCGATGGTAACTGATTGGTGCGTATTGTTTAGCTGAGTTTTGAGCTCTCATATCAGGTGTGAAGAAAGTAGAACGACGGTAGATGGTTAATTTATCACCGCGTTTCAGGCCTTGTGCGCTGCCGGCTGATATCCACACGTTAGAGTCTTCTACTCGGTTGATTCTTGCCGTAAAAGGTTCACATTGAAGTTTCTCAGCCAGATCTTTAGCAATTTTTTGCTGAAGTTCGCTCACTTTCTGGCCGTAATCCTGTTTATAGAATCCCGCTCCTGTAAATCCTGTTTTGATGGTTGGGTCAAGGTTCCATAACCCGGCAGTCATATAGTTTTTCCTGCATCAGTAATTGGCCGGTAAAGCCATCGTGTACAAAAAGATCAACGCTGAAAGAGCGGAGGTGCTTTTTACTCAGGTAATCCATGCGGTTATACAGATCAATAAAGTAGTTATCTTCCGCGTGAGTGCGTGGGTCAACCATCGACATATCCCGGATTACGCCAGATATAACGTAATTGACTTCCATGCGGTTGATGTTGCCCAGCATACTGCTCAGGGCTCCATCGCTCAGGGTTGAGGTTGCAGCGAGGCTTGGGTCTGGATACAGGTTTACGCGGCTGGCATTGTAACCGGAGAGTTTATCCTTATTGTTAATCTGCTGGGTAAGCTGGGTTGCGAATCCGACTGGGGCATCATGTAGATTACCTATCCGTGCCTGATTCATGTCCACCATTGGGAAAGCTGCAACCGCAATCGCTTGATGTAGCTGTTAGTTACACCGTTTCACAGCCGGTATCAATTAATACGTCGGCTTTTATACGGATATACAGGATGTTGTTTTATGATTTTTTCATCCAGTATTTCGATATTGCTGACCCTGCCGAGAGTGCTGATCTGCATATTATCGATCTCCAGAATGCCGTCACGTACAACCTGATTGCTGGAGATATACACAGCTGCGTGCATAGATGCTTGTTGCGAAGCATCTTTAATTGCCGCTTCTCTGGCGTCTTTGAGATCACCCTTAATGATAATTGCCTGGCCTTCCGCTTCTATCACCACTGCCTGAGCGGAAACAGCGAAAAGCATCATACTTAAAACGAAGAGATTTCTTACAAGGCGATTAAACATATCTGGCTACCGACCGATTACTCTAAAGTAACAGTATGTTTATTGGAGCAAGTTGTAAATGCGATGTGTAACATACTGTTTGCTAAATTATGAATATGTTAGATTGTCGGACTTAAACCAGATGTTTGGAAGATCTTGATGAAGAAATTTTTGCTGTTTCTGTTGGTGTGTCTTCAGACCGGCTGTGTCGTTACGGATCAGCTGAAAAGTATGTCATCGGAACAACCGAAAACCGAGCCGGAAATGGAAGCTAAAGTTCGGGAGATGGAACAGGCATCTATTGATGAATACTATGAGCGTAAACGTGCTCATCTGGAAGCAGAAAAGGCTTACCTAGCCGAAAAAGATGCCATGCTTGAGAAAGAGCGTGCGATGCTTCAACGCCAGGTTGTGCAGGTTAACCCTGATCCAAACGGGATAGATCCAATCAGCGAAGCGTTGTCGCAGATGGCTGTGCAAATAAATGCGGGTCTTTGCAGAATCGAGTTAAACGTCTGCCGGTAGCGGTAGTTCCATTCACCAACCTGCATAATGAACGTAAGGTTGGCAGGTTTGGAGAGCGTCTGGAGCAGGGGATGATCTATCAAATGCAACAGCATGGATACAATATGGTTGATTACCGTGCTGCGGGTCTGGTCACTTCTTCAAAAGAGCCTCTTTCCAGACAGAATCTATCTGAATTGCGTGTCCGTTATAAAGTGTATTTTCTGGTAACGGGAACATACGCGCAGCATTCTGATGGGATTGTGGTGAATGCTCGGGTTATCGACACTACAACGCGGCAGGTGGTTGCCAGTGGGCAGAGCCATATTGCTAATTCGCGTTTGGAGGGTGCATTACCCGATATAATCCACTGCAGTCTCTGAATAAGGGATTGATTATCGAAAACTCTAATGGGCCTGCGGGGCAATAACAGTGGCAGTTAAAGGGAACCATAGGAAAGTCATGATTAAAAAGTTCTTGTCTCTGATGGTGTTGCTACCTGCCCTGAGTATGTTGCCGGGCTGCGAAACAGTCACTGAGTCAGCCGTTAAAGTTGCTGAAGCACTTCCGGATATCAACTGCCCCCAAGCAGCAAAGAAGCTCCGCCCGAAAATTGGGTAAGAGCTACGGGCTATGCACAATCACCTACAGCCTGGAGCAACCAGCAGCACAAGGTGTTGATGGCAATGAGGCTTCTAAATTAAGGGCTTATCAGGAGCTAGCTGGTGTTGTTCATGGTCAGTATCTATTTGGTACAACGACTGTGCAGGATATGGTATTGCAAAATGATCAGTTCAAAACTGCGGTTTCCGGAATCGTTCGTGGGGCTCGTGTTGTAAGACCTATCCGGTTCAGGAAGATACATATGCCACCATTCTAGAAGTGGATATGAATCAGGTGCAAAGGGCTTGGGTAAGTAAATAAGCGTTTTAATAACCGCTGGATTTATAAATTAAAAAGGAGGCTGTAGCCTCCTTTTTAAATTTGACTTATTTTGACTGGGTTGCTTCAACGCGGCTAGTTGTTCTGGCGTAGCCTTGGTTTGATATTTGTCTTTCCAGCTATCATAAGGCTCACCGTATACGAGCTCTCTGGCGCTTTCGTAATCTACTTCGTGGCCGCGATTTTCGGCTTCTGCTTTGTACCACTTGCTTAGGCAATTACGACAAAATCCAGCCAGAATCATCAGATCGATATCTGAACATCTTTGCGGTTGTCCAGATTTTCAAGTAAGCGGCGAAATGCTGCAGCTTCGATCTCGGTTTGAGTTTGCTTATCCATAGTGACCTCGATGATTCAGTTTATTGATTATTTAAATTGTAAGCTCTCATCAAGATGCTCACAGATCTCTTGTTGTAATTTTTCACATAAAGCCGGATCCGATATAGGCAGTCCACTGTGGTCGGTAATGAAGAAGAAATCTTCAACGCGTTCACCGATGCTCGCAATACGTGCTTTACGTACAGAAAGGTTGTGTGATGAGAATATCAAACCAATCTTAGCGAGCAGGCCAGGGCGGTCTGGAGTGATGACTTCAATAACGGTCTGATGAGCAACAGAGTCATTACTGATGCTTACCTTAGTTGGCATCGCAAAAAGTTTCATTTGGCGCGGAACCCGGCGCTGAATGATCTCTGGATAATCATTCGGGTCATCCAGCTCTTCAATCAGTCGTTGTTTTTATCTTGAACATATGTTCAGGGTTTTCTGATAAAGCGGTGTTGTCATCACTGAGTACAACATAGGTGTTTAGAGCATGGCCGCTATCGGTCACGATAATCCGGGCGTCCTGGATGTTCAGGTGTAAACTGGTCCATGGTTGCTACAGTCGCGGCAAACAGGTTTTGGATATCCTGACTGTAGATAAAGATCTCAGTTGCGCCTTCAAATACACGATGAGAGTTGTCGGATCAGTACCAGAGGAATCTCAGGTGACGGATGTTCAATAATTGCTTTACTGTGTTCAGCAACGCTCTGGGCCGTTTCACGTAAGAAATAATCGTCGCCGATACTTGCCCATAAGGATTCTACCGCGTGCTCATCAACGCCCTGGCGTCTCAAAAGCAGCAACGCTTCGTGTTGAACCTGTTCAATCCGGTCCTCTTTGTTAATTGGGTTTTCTAAACCGCGGCGCAAAGAGCGTTTAGTATCGGTGTAGAGCTTGCGCATCAAGGTTGCGCGCCAACTATTCCACAGACTGTGATTGGTAGCGTTAATGTCTGCGATGGTCAGACGTACAGATAATCCAGATGAGTAACGTCACGTACCTGTTGAGCAAATCGATGGATGACTTCCGGGTCTGAAATATCCTTACGTTGAGCAGTCATCGACATCAAAGGTGGTTGCGCACCAGCCAGGCAACCAGGTGAGTATCCCTTTGCCAAGGTGGTGCATTCACAGAATTCGAACACATCATCGGCGCCTAGTTCCGAGTGATCTCCGCCCCTGCCTTTGGCAATGTCATGAAATAAAGCAGCAATATAGAGCAACTCTATCTTTGGCAGGTGATTAACGATTCTGTGAGCGATAGGGAACTCTTCCCGGTGATCATTGTGCCTGAACTGGCGGCACTTCTGGATCACCTTCATAGTATGAGCATCAACAGTATAAATATGGAACAGGTCGTGTTGCATCTGGCCAATGATGCGCCCAAATTTCGGCAGATAAGGACCGAGTATGCCATAGCGCGTCATGCGCTTAAGTTCGGTAGATACGCCTTCTGGTGAGCGCATCAGTTCCATGAACAGGCTGGTGTTTCTAATATCGTTACGAAACTCTTCATCAACCTTGTGACGGTTGTTTCTTACCAATCGAATCGTTGTTGCTCGTACGCCTTTGATGTTTTGGTTTTGAGCAAGAATTACAAACAGTTCCATCAGGGCAAATGGGTGATGCTCGAATACATCATCATATGTCACTTCGATAAAATCGTTATGGATCTGGAAGCGACTGTTGATCGGGATAATTACTTGTTCTTCATCGGCACGCAGGATCGCTTCATCGAAGTGTTGTAGAAGCATGTCATTGAATTCAGACATGGTCATTGCAATTCGATAGTACTTACTCATGACTGCTCTACAGCGAGCTTGCCTTCTTCATCTTTATAGCCAAACAGTTCAGCCAGAGATCGTTGGTGATCAAACAGTAAGCGGTCTTCTTTGCGATTGCAGACCAGGTGAAGGGCGTAGCGGACAGACCATAGGTAGAGCTCTCCCTTATTCAGAATGTCCAGTTCGCTTTCAGTCAGAAAGCCGTCTTCAACAAGGTCGCGAATATAGGTTGAACCAAAATGCCTTTTCGCAACCCAGCCGATGGTTTGCAGGTCTCTTAGCCCACCCGGAGAGTTTTTTGAGATTTGGTTCCAGGTTGTATTCAGTGTTGTTGGTTTTCTCGTGACGGCTTTTTTGTTCTTTCTGTTTAGCCAGGAAAAACTCTTTATCCGTCCAGGCGCCCTCTGAAGTGACACGATCATACATTTCAGTATGCAGACTCACGTTGCCAGAGAGGGTGCGTGACTCGATCAGATTGGTCGCGATGGTAACGTCGCTTTGAGCTTCGTTGTAGCATTCACTCATAGTACGAACGCTGGAGCCAACATCAAGGTTCATGTCCCACAGTAGGGTCAGGAAGCCGCTGATTGAATCGTGATGCTGTTCGGGGTCAACATCATCTGCCAAAAGAATCAGTAAATCGATATCAGAACGCGGATGGAGTTCCCCGCGGCCGTAACCGCCTACAGCAACCAGAGCAACTTTATCGGCAGGCCAGTCATATTCATTCCAGGCTGTCTCCAGAATGCGGTCAATTTCCCATGCGCGACCATAGACAAGCTTGCGAATGTCCTCGCCATTTCTGAATCGTTCGTCCAGGCAATCGTTTATCTTGCCTAGCGCTTCTTATACACAGGTACAGGGGAAGCAGCTTCCGCGAGACTTTTGCGAAAATTGGAAATATTAATGATTTCTTCTTCCGCGAGAAGCTCGTGCAGTGTAGTCGACATCTGATTTGTTGCTCTACTGACAATAACTGAAGTTTAAATGCTGTCGTCTGGACGAAGCGTTAAAATTTCGTACCCATCAGCAGTTACAAGAATGGGTGTTCCCATTGTGCGGATAGGCGGCGGCAGTTGTTTCCACTGTCCAGCCATCTTTTTTAGACAGTTTTACTTGGCGTTTACCCGCATTGATCATCGGCTCAATAGTCAGGGTCATGCCTTCTTCTAAGGTTTCGCCTGTGCCTGGCTTTCCATAATGAAGGACCTGAGGTTCTTCGTGAAATTCGGCTCCAATACCATGCCCGCAATATTCACGGACTACAGAGTAGTGGTTCTGCTCTGCATAGGTTTGGATTGCATGGCCAATATCACCCAATTGTACGCCGGTTTTACCAAACGGATTCCTCGTACATGCATTCTTGCGTGATATCTACCAAGCGGCGGGCATGCGGTAGTTCTTTTCCAACAAAAAACATCTTGCTGGTATCGCCATGATAGCCATCTTTGATGACAGTAATATCAATATTAATAATGTCGCCATCTTTAAGTTTTTTGTCATTTGGAATCCCATGGCACACTACGTGATTAACTGATGTGCAGATGGACTTTGGGAAGCCGTGGTAGTTTGAGAGGTGCTGGGATTGCATCCTGCTCATTGACTATATAGTCATGACAAATCTGATTAAGCTCGTTTGTCGTTACTCCCGGTTTAACCTGGGGTTCAATCATGTTGAGGACTTCTGCTGCTAGTCGACCCCTTCCCTCATTTTTACAATTTCATCAGGGGTCTTAATTTTGATACTCATAAACTGTCGTAATGCCCTTTATTCACATGGGTGTTTGTAATTTGACGGAATTGTATCAATCAAGTGATCTGAAGAGAAACATTCAGATTTGAGCTTTTAATTTTTTGTCCTTATGGTATAAATCCGCGCTCGATTTGCTAGGTGCAAGTCGAAATATCACACACGTATCGACACGGTGTTCAGGGTGCCTTCGGGTTGAACATTGGGATGCGTGGAGGTCTAACCCAATTTTAGGAAATAAAATGGCTAAAATTACTATGCGTGACCTGCTGAAAGCAGGCGTTCACTTCGGTCACCAGACTCGTTACTGGAATCCGAAAATGTCTAAATTCATTTTCGGTGCTCGTAACAAATTCATATCATCAACCTTGAGCACACTCTGCCAGCACTGAACGGTGCGCTGGATAACATCCAGACATGGCTGCAAACAAAACCAAGTTTTGTTTGTTGGTACTAAGCGTGCTGCTAGCAAGATCGTTAAAGAAGAAGCTGCTCGTGCAGGTATGCCGTACGTAAACCACCGTTGTTGGGTGGTATGCTGACTAACTACAAGACTATTCGTCAGTCTATTCGTCGTCTGCGTGATCTGGAAAGCCAGAGCTCCGATGGTACTTTTGAAAAGTTGACTAAGAAAGAAGCTCTGATGCGTCAGCGTGAGATGGAAAGCTTGAGCGTTCTATCGGTGGTATCAAAGAGATGGGCGGTCTGCCAGATGCGCTATTTGTTATTGATGTTGATCATGAGCGTATCGCTGTAAACGAAGCAAACAAGCTGGGTATTCCTGTTATCGGTGTTGTTGATACTAACAGCAACCCAGACGGTGTTGATGTTGTTATCCCGGGTAACGACGATGCTCTGCGTGCAATTCAGATTTACGTTAAGTCTGTAGCTGATGCTTGCCTGGAAGGTACTGAAGCTACTGCAGGTGACAAAAATGAATTTGTAGATAGTTGAAGAAGGCCAAGCGGCTGCAGAGTAATCCTACTGCAAGACAGTAGATTATTCTCTTTGACTTTATGAGGGGCCTGGCCCCCTTTTTTGGATTTCTGATTAATAACCCGTGACTATCTTATAGGGGTATTTGATATGGCGAACATTTCCGCTGCAATGGTTTAAAGATCTGCGCGACCGTACTGGTCTGGGCATGATGGAGTGTAAAAAAGCTCTTAAAGAAGCTGGTGGTGACATCGATAAAGCGATCGAAGAGCTGCGTAAAGCTTCTGTATGAAGGCGGCTAAAAAAGCTGGCCGTACTGCAGCTGAAGGTGTTGTAGTTGTTAAAGTTGCTGACGATAACAGCTATGCGGTAGCGGTAGAGGTTAACTCTGAAACTGACTTTGCTGCTCGTGATGAAGGTTTCTTAGCATTTGCTGATACTGTTTTGGATAAGGCTTTTGCTGATAAGGCTACTGATGTTGCTGCACTGATGGAAGGTGAGCTGAACGAGAAGCGTGATGCGCTGGTACAGAAAATCGGTGAAATATCGGCGTGCGTCGTGTATTCCTGGTTGAAGGTGGCGTTGTAGCTGCATACGTTCACAGTAACAACAAAATTGCTGCAATTGTTGAGCTTGATGGCGGTAACGCTGAAGCTGCAAAAGATATCGCGATGCATGTTACGGCGGTAATCCTCAGGTTGTTAACAAAGAAGACATGCCTGAAGAAGTTGTTGCTAAAGAGAAAGAGATCATTCTTGCTCAGCCTGATATGGCTAGTAAGCCTGCAGAGATTGCAGAGAAATGGTTACTGGTCGTATCACAAATTCTTGGCAGAGAATAGCCTGGTAGAGCAGCCATTTGTTAAAAATCCTGATCAGAAAGTAGGTCAGGTGGCAAAAGATGCTGGCGCAACTGTTAAATCTTTCACTCGTATTGAAGTGGGTGAAGGTATTGAAGTTGAAGAAGTGGATTTCGCTGCAGAAGTTGCTGCTCAGCTGAACGCTAACTTTCTGAAAATCCTACCGGTTGTGCATGTTTTTACATGCGCAACCACCCCCTTTCCTGCTACACTCTCCTGATCTCAATTTCTGCGAGATTTACGGATGCCATCTACCGAAAAACAGTCCAAGTATAAACGTATTCTGCTCAAACTGAGCGGTGAAGCCCTGATGGGTGAAGAAAGCTTTGTATCGATTCTAATGTGTTGAATCGTATGGCTTTAGAGATAGGTCAGTTGGTGGGTATTGGCGTTCAGGTGGGAATGGTTATCGGTGGAGGTAACTTGTTCCGCGGTGCGGCTCTTAATGCTGCTGGTCTGGATCGCGTTACTGGTGACCATATGGGTATGCTGGCAACAGTAATGAATGCTCTGGCGATGCGTGATGCGCTTGAGCGTAGCAATATTAATACCCGGGTTATGTCCGCTATTCCGATGAGCGGTGTTGTGGATCATTATGATCGACGTAATGCCATGCGCTATCTGAATCAGGGCGATGTTGTTATTTTTGCAGCCGGTACAGGTAATCCTTTCTTTACTACGGACTCTGCTGCCTGCTTGCGCGGTATAGAAATTGAAGCTGATGTTGTGCTTAAGGCCACTAAAGTGGATGGCGTGTACACAGCTGATCCGGTAAAAAGACCCTACGGCACGCCGCTATCGTCACTTGAGCTATGACGAAGTATTAGACAGCAACTGGGTGTGATGGATCTGACAGCGATTTGTCTAACTCGCGACCATAACATGCCAGTGCGCGTATTTAACATGAATAAACCGGGAGCCCTCGCTAACCTTGTAGTAGGTAGCGATGAGGGAACCCTGATCGATTGCAGTGAGACGGTTGGAGAAAAATATGCTGAATGAAATCACTCAGGACGCTGCCGAACGTATGCAGAAGAGCGTTGATGCTCTGGTAAATAACTTTAAGAAAATCCGTACTGGACGTGCTCATCCAAGCATTCTGGAAGGGGTTCAGGTTTCTTATTACGGTTCAAATGTCCCGCTAAGTCAGGTGGCAAATATTTCTGTTGAAGATGGTCGTACGCTATCGATCGTGCCTTGGGAAAAGCCAATGGTACCGGTGATAGAAAAAAGCGATCATGATGTCAGACTTGGATTGAATCCAGCTACTGCAGGCGAAAATATTCGTGTTCCAATGCCTGCGCTGACTGAAGAAACGCGTAAAGGCTATATCAACAGGCGCGTCAGAAGCTGAAAATGCACGCGTTCTATCCGTAATATTCGTCGTGATTCTAATGGGGACCTCAAAGATCTTTTGAAAGAAAAAGAGATCACTGAAGATGATCAGCGCCGTGGTGAAGATCAGATCCAAAAGTAACTGATAAGTATGTTGCTGAAGTAGATGGTCTGCTGGAGCAGAAAGAAAAAGATCTAATGGAAATCTGATCGCAGCAGCGATGCTGTAAGGCATCGCTGGAGTTTTGATGACGCAGAAAAAAACGATAATACGCCGGGTAATCCGGTACCCCGTCATATCGCCATCATTATGGATGGTAATAACCGTTGGGCGAAAGCTCGCCGGTTGCCAGGTCTTGCTGGTCATAAGGCGGGTGTCGACTGCGTACGCTCTGTAATCAGGGATGTATAGAGCAAGGTGTTGAAGCTCTGACGTTATTTGCTTTCAGTTCTGAGAACTGGAAGAGACCTCCTCTTGAAGTGAAAGGGCTAATGGAGCTCTTTAAACTTGCTTTGGATCGTGAATCCAAGAAACTTCTGAAAAATAACATCCGTCTTCGTGTCATTGGAGATAAGACCGCTTTCAGTGATTCTCTTCGGGAAAAAATTACACGAGCAGAAGAGATGACAGCTCAGTGTGATGGTTTGCAGCTGAATATAGCTGCAAACTATGGAGGTCGCTGGGATATAACGAATGCAGCTAGACAGCTAGCTGAGCGTTGTGTTGCAGGAGAGCTTGAATTAGAAGCAATCTCGGAAGATGTGCTGGGCGAATTTATTTCCATGTCTGACTTGTCGGCCCCTGATCTCTGTATTCGTACCGGTGGTGAACAGCGCATCAGTAACTTCCTGATCTGGCAGTTTGCTTACACCGAGCTTTATTTCAGCGACTTATTATGGCCGGACTTTGACAAAGATGCGTTAAGCGAAGCGATAGATAGTTATTGTGGGCGTGAGCGCCGTTTTGGTAAAACCAGCGAGCAGATTGAGGCTGAAAAAAATGCTTAAACAGCGTTTTTTTAACTGCAATTGTTCTTGCTCCATTGGCTTTGTTTGGGGTCTTTGGGCTACCTCTATCTGGTTTTATCTACCTCCTGGATTTTGTGATTCTACTTGCTGCGTGGGAGTGGGCGAACCTGTCAGGTCTTGAAAAACAATCGAACCGTTTCTTCTATGTTGGCGCTGTTGCAATAGCTGTTGTGCTTTACACCTATTTTATGCAGTGCTTTCAGTAGAGTTGATATTGTTCGTGGCCTTCTCAGTTGGTTCGCTGCTTTATTATGGGTGGTGCGCTATCCAGAAGGTTCCGGTTGGCAGTCAACCTGGCGACGATTATTCATTGGCTTGGTTGTCCTGCTGCCTTGTTGGCTTGCCTTTGTGGAGTTAAAAGCTGCAGATGATGGGGAACTTCAAATCCTGTTGCTGCTCTTACTGGTGTGGGGAGCGGATGTTGGAGCTTATTTCTCCGGGAAAAAGTTTGGAATAAAAAATTAGCGCCTAACGTAAGCCCTGGTAAAACTCGAGAAGGTTTATATGGCGGCTTGTTGGCCTGCTTGCTGGTGTCGGTGCTTTTTTCTTTTTTGCTTCTTTGTCTGTTACTCAGTCATTACTATTGATCGCTGTATCCTTGGTTACCGGGCTTATCTCAGTCCTAGGCGATCTGTTTGAAAGTATGCTTAAACGCTATCGTGGTATCAAAGATAGCAGCCAGCTTTTGCCTGGGCATGGTGGTATTTTGGATCGGATTGATAGCCTTACGGCAGCATCACCGGTATTTGTTCTTGGTTTGCATTATGTTGTTCTAGCCTGAAATCGTTATGGATTACTCTATACCATTGCTATAACAATTCTCACATTAGGCATTCTTGTCACCATTCATGAATGGGGCCACTTTTTTTGTGGCGCGTAAATGCGGAGTAAAGGTTTCTACGTTTTTCAGTGGGCTTTGGTAAAGCTATTTACACCTGGAAAGATAAGCAAAACACGGAATACGCAATCGCGAGTATTCCGCTCGGTGGTTATGTGAAAATGCTGGATGAACGTGAAGGGGATGTCGAACCTTCTGAGCTGGCACAAGCATTTAATCGTAAGCCAGTCATTCAGCGCATTATGATCGTTGCTGCTGGTCCTTTAGTGAATCTGCTCTTTGCTGTTCTTGCATATTGGTTTATGTACGGTATGGGTGTAACCACTGCTATACCGGTCATCGGCCAGGTTAAATCGGAATCTTTAGCTCAAGTAGTAAACCTCCCTGTAGACTCAGAAATTATATCGGTTGATGGCTATCCGACCCTGTCTTGGATGAAGTTAATCTCAGGTTGGCATCGCGCTGTGTGAGTCGGGGGCTTTGCAGCTTCAGCTAAAGGAAGAGGGTACAACATTAATCAGTGATTACACTCTAATGTTGAATGAGTGGAAGGTGGATCTGGAGAATCAATCACCGGTCTCTGCTTTGGGGATTGAACCTTGGCGACCTGAGATTCCTGCTGTCATTGGCAGGCTGGTAGAGGGAGGTCGCGCCCAGCAGGCTGGATTGCAGGTAGGAGATCAAATTGTTGATGCGGATGGCAGGTGGTTATTGATTGGCAACACCTTGTCTCAATTATCCGTGCTAACCCTGAAGTTGTTATCGAGTTGCAGCTAGAAAGGCAGGGCCAAACTCTTAGCCTGTTGGTGAAACCTGAAAAACAAGTTTCGAAACAAGGTGAGGAATACGGTTTCTTAGGTGCTGCAGCGGAAGGAGTGGCCTGGCCTGAAGAGTACCAGAGACTTGCAGTATGGGTTTGTAGAGGGTGCCATTACAGCAACGAAAAAACCCTACAAACGATTTCACTGACACTCGACTCAATCTGGAAAATGATTGAGGGGGTTATATCAGTAAAAAACTTGAGTGGACCTATAACCATTGCTAAAGTGGCGAGTGCTTCGGCGGCATCAGGCTTGGAATCTTATATCAGTTTTCTTGCCTATCTGAGCATTATGCTTGGGGTCCTAATCTATTACCAATCCCTGTATTGGATGGTGGGCACCTTCTGTATTACTTTGTTGAGCTTGTGACCGGTAAGCCTGTGAACGAGCGTATTCAGCTGGTTGGCTTGAAAATCGGGTTGGTGTTACTGCTTTCCTTGATGTTTGTAGCAATTTTTAACGACATAATGCGATTGTAGAACTCTACAGTCGTGACGAATTGAATTTTTTACGAAAAGACATATTTCATGAAACGTGGCATTGGATTTTTTGTTTGGCTTTTTTCCTTTGGGCATCTGTCGCACAGGCAAATACGGTATCTTTTACTGTTGAAGATATTCGTATCGAAGGCCTGCAAAGGGTATCGCCAGGAATAGTGTTCCGGAATTTCCCGTAAATGCAGGGGATCAGGTAAATTCGGCTGCTTTGGCAAGGTCTACACGCCAGTTATTTAAGTCCGGCTACTTTGAAGATATTCAACTGCAACGTGAAGGTTCAGTTCTTGTCCTACAGCTTATAGAGCGTCCAGCCATAAGCCTGATTAAGCTGGAAGGTAATAAAGTACTTGAAGATGAAGCCCTCTTGGATGGCCTCAAGCAAACCGGTCTGCAAGAAGGTGATGTATTTAAACGAGCAACACTAGAGCAGATCAAACAGGATCTGGTTCGTGTGTACTCTTCTCAAGGTCGCTATGGTGCATCTGTCGAAACTGAAGTTGACCTTTGCCGGGCAACCGTATTGCGCTGAACATCAACATCAAAGAGGGTAGCGTAGCGACCATCCAGCACATCAATATTGTTGGCAATGATGTTTATTCCGATGAAGAGCTGAAAGAACTTTTCTCTCTGAAATTGCCAAACTTCTTCTCGTTTTATAAGAAAGACGATCGTTATGCTCGTCAGAAGCTGTCTGGAGATTTGGAGCGCTTACGTTCCTATTATCTGGATAGCGGTTATGTGAACTTTTCTATCGATTCCACCCAGGTTTCGATCACTCCTGATAAACGACATGTTTACATCACTATCAATGTGACTGAAGGTGATAAATACACGATTCGTGACGTAGATATTGCCGGTGAGATGGTTGTCTCAGAAGGAGAGTTACTTGATGTTGTTCGAGTGGAGGCAGGCCAGACTTTTTCACGTCGTTTGATTACCCAATCTCAGAATGCTTTGGTTAACGAATTGGCGATGAGGGTATATGTTTGCCAATATCTCACCAGCACCAGAGTTACATGATGACAATACTGTAACGGTTAAGTTTTTCCTTGACCCAGGTAAGCGTACCTATGTAAGACGCATCAATGTTCGAGGCAATACTCGTACTGCCGATGATGTGGTTCGTCAGCACCTGAAACAAATGGAAGCGGCAGTTGCATCAAATGTGTTGATTGAACAGTCTAAGGTTCGACTGGAAAAAACCGGTTTATTTCAAACTGTTAACGTTCAACGGTGCCTGTGCCGGGCACTGACGATCAGGTAGATATTGAATACAGCGTAGAAGAACAGCAGTCGGGTTCCTTCTCAGCAAGTGTGGGCTTCTCGCAGAGCTCAGGTATTATTCTGGGTTTCCAGTTGCAGCAGGATAACTTCTTGGGTACTGGTAAAAAAGTTGGGGTAGGTATTTCCAACAGTGATACCCTTACTGAATACTCGTATAGCTTTGTAGATCCGTTCTACACAGTGGATGGTGTAAGCCGAGGCTTTAACGTTTATTACCGTGAACGGGATTTTGACGAGGATAATACCAGTGCCTTCTCTACCGATGAATTCGGTGGCGGTGTGAACTTTGGTTATCCGATAAATGAATATCAGCGCCTTAATTTTGGTGCCAGTATTGAACAGGTCACTATCAATACCAACACCCTGAATACGCCTGCTGAAATTACGCAGTACCTGTCAGATGAGGGCGATGAATACCTCAACTTCACCTTGAGCGCATCCTGGAGCGATAACCATCTGAACCGTGGCTTCTTCCCAACTAAAGGTTATTCGCAGAGTGCTTCTCTTGAGGTAGGTATCCCGGGAGTGATCTGAGCTATTATCGCGCACTTTATAACGCAAATGGTATAAGCCATTGACGGATGACCGTTACTGGATCGTATCTTTAAAAGGTCGTCTAGGCTACGGTGGTGAACTGGGTGACAATGAATACCCATTCTACAAACACTTCTATGCTGGCGGCCTGAAAACGGTACGAGGTTATGAGCAAAATACCCTTGGACCAAGGGACTCTCTGGATGATCCATTTGGTGGTGATGTAATGATTACCGGTGGCGCGGAGTTTATTTTCCCGGTTCCGTTCATAAAAGATAAATCGTCTTGGCGTACACTGTTCTTCATTGATGGTGGTAATGTATTTGATACGAACTGTTCTTCAGTTTCTACAAACTGTGAAGATGGCGTTAAACTGGATGAACTTAGATTTTCTGCCGGTTTCGGTTTGAGCTGGCTGACACCGATTGGTCCATTGTCTGTTGCACTGGCTGTGCCGCTGAATGACAAAGATGATGATGAAACAGAAGTATTCCAGTTCGCGCTTGGACAAACATTCTAAGGAAGAAGTGATGATGAGAACGCTATTAGGTTTTATTTTAACGCTTGGGATCAGTATCACTGCTTCTGCTCAAAGTATTGCTGTTGTTGATATCCAGACGGCATTGTTGACTTCAAATGCCGCTAAGCAGTATCAGGAGTCACTTAAAGCTGAGTTTGCCAAAGACCAACAGTCTGTAGTTGATCTGGAGAAACAGGTGAAGGCTGCGCGCGATAAAGCTGCTAAAAATAAAGATCTGGTTTCTGCAGAAGAGCTAAACAAAATGAAAATGCAGTTCCAGAAAGTGTTCGCTGAATATCAGCGTGCAGGTCAGGCTCTGCAGCAGAAGAAGATGCAGCGAGAGCAGGCTTTCCTTCAGCAGATGCGCCCTGTGTTGGATAAAGTTTTGAAAGAAGTCATCGCTGAAGGTGGGTATGATTTTAGTCATCTCTCGTCAGGCTGCGCACTATGCCGATAAAAAGTACGATATCACGAAAAAAGTTGTCGAGCTTTTAAATAAACAGTAGCCCTATATGCCTGAAACGAAGTATCAGTTAGCAGAACTTGCACAAGACGTTGCAGCTCAGATTCAAGGAGACCCTGATTTCTGGGTTTAGCTCACTGGCTACTTTGGCAATCAGCCTCAGCTAATGAACTGTCGTTTATTGCCAATGCTCAATACCAAAAATACCTGAAAACTACTTCTGCGGGTGCAGTGATTTTATCCTCTGCAGATTTGGAGTTTTTTTCAGGTAATGCTTTGATCGTTGATGATCCATACTTGGCCTATGCAAAATTGAGCCATAAATTCGCTGTTATGCAAAACTTTGAGGCAGGTATTTCTAGTTCAGCCTCTATAGCTCCAACCGCTAAAGTCAGTGATTCTGCCGTTATTGGTCCTGGTGTTGTTATCGCAGCTGTTCGCATATTGGTGATAATGTTGTGGTGGACGCCAATACCGTTGTAGGTGAGCGTTGTGTTATAGGCCAGGCACTCATCTTTGTGCGAATGTAACACTATATTCCGACGTGCAAATGGGTGAACAATGTCTGATCCATAGTGGCGCTGTGATTGGTGCTGATGGTTTGGTTTTGCGAACCATCAAGGGCAGTGGGAAAAAATAGCTCAACTTGGTGGAGTGAGAATTGGCAACCGGGTTGAAGTAGGTGCCTGTACTACCATCGATCGTGGAGCTCTGGATCATACCTACATTGAGGATGGGGTGATTTTAGATAATCAGATTCAGGTCGCGCATAATGTTCAAATAGGAAAAATTCTGCTATAGCAGGTTGTACCGCAATAGCAGGAAGCACTAAAATTGGCGACCGTTGTACGATCGCTGGAGCGTGCGGAATTACCGGGCATCTTGAGATAGCTTCTGGGACTCATGTTACCGCCATGACTCTAGTGACCAAGTCGATTTCACGGCCTGGTGCATACTCTTCGGGTACTGGGATGCTGGAAAATAAACAGTGGAAGAAAAGTGTAGTACGCTTCCGCCAGCTTGATGAAATCGCTCGCCGTTTAAAATCTTTAGAAGATATGGTTATTGAGAATAAGGGTTCTTAAAACATGATGGATGTGAATGAAATACGGGAATATCTCCCACATCGTTATCCGTTTCTACTTGTGGATAGGGTGCTGGAGCTGACTGAGGGAGAATCCATTGTTGCGATTAAAAACGTCACCGTAAATGAGCCTTTCTTTAATGGGCATTTCCCTGATCATCCTGTTATGCCGGGAGTTTTGATCGTTGAGGCTATGGCCCAGCTGCGGGTATTCTGGGTTTTAAAACCATGGGGAAAAAACCGCAGGATGGTTCTATCTACTATTTTGTAGGTTCGGATAAACTCAGATTTAAACGTCCAGTTGTGCCGGGCGATCAGTTGCAGTTGGAAGCACAAATTCTTTCTGAGCGTCGTGGAATCTGGAAATTCGAAGTGCGTGCCAGCGTAGATGGTGATACGGTTAGTTCTGCAACGATCCTTTGTGCAGATAGAAAGGTTTAAACATTGATTGATTCTCGCGCCATTGTAGACCCTTCCGCAAAACTTGGAGAAGGTGTTGAGGTAGGCCCCTGGACATTCATAGGTCCGGATGTGGAGATCGGTGCGGGTACGGTTATTGGATCACATGTGGTTCTAAGGGTCCATCTACAATCGGAAAAAATAACCGTATCTACCAGTTCGCTTCGGTTGGAGAGGAATGCCAGGATAAGAAATATGCTGGCGAACCAACTACGCTGGTCATGGGTGATAATAATGTCATTCGTGAAGGTGTAACGATCCACCGCGGTACGGTTCAGGATGCTGGTACAACCATTATCGGTTCAGACAATCTCTTTATGGCGAATGTTCACGTCGCTCATGATTGTGTGATTGGTGACAACGTTATTATGGCCAACAATACCGCCGTGGCAGGCCATGTACATGTTGGTGATTGGGCCATTCTGGGTGGGTTTACTGCTGTTCACCAGTTCTGCAAAATTGCCCTCATGTCATGTGCGGAACATGCTCCGTCGTTTTGAAAGATATTCCAGCGTATGTGATGGCTAATGGTAATACTGCAGCGCCTCATGGTATCAATACTGAGGGCCTTAAGCGCCGCGGTTTTAGTAAAGATGCAATTGCCATGATCCGCAAAGCCTATAAAGTCGTTTACCGTAGCAAGCTGACTACGTTACAGGCTTTAGAGCAGCTGCAGGCAATGGTTGAAGATTGTCCTGAAATCTTGCCTCTTATCCAATCAATTGAGAGTTCTTCTCGCGGCATTATCGCTAGGTGTGCCTATGCCAAATCCTTTGCGCATAGGCATAGTCGCTGGGGAAGCATCCGGCGATATTCTTGGAAGCGGGCTTATTAAGTCCCTCAAAAAGCGTTTTCCCGATCTTGTGGTTGAAGGCATTGGCGGAGAACTCATGATAGCTCAGGGTTGTAAATCCCACTATCCGATGGAGCGGTTATCAGTCATGGGTTTGGTCGAAGTGCTTGGTCGACTGCCGGAGTTATTAAAAGCCCGAAGAATCTCGTCGAGTATTTCAAATTAATCCACCTGATCTGTTTATAGGGGTAGATGCGCCTGACTTTACTCTGGGAATGGAAACTAAGCTGAAAGAAGCTGGTATTCCCACAGTGCACTATGTCAGTCCGTCAGTTTGGGCCTGGAAGAAAAAAAGAATCTACAAGATCAAAAAAAGTACTGATCTGGTTTTGAGCTTATTTCCATTTGAAGCTAAACACTATGCACCTACTCAGCAGCGGATTGCGTTTGTTGGTCACCCTTTAGCTGACTCAATACCTAAAACTGTGGATGTAGATCAGGCAAAATCTCGCTTTGCTGTAAAAGAAGGTGAGAAGGTGGTAGCCATATTGCCTGGCAGTCGTGGCAGTGAACTCAAATATCTGGCTGAGCCATTTTTGGAGACGGCCCGGTGGTTATCCCAGCGGGTTGAGCATCTACGTTTTATCATACCAGCAGCAAATGCCAACAGACATGATCAATTGCATAATTTGATCACAGAAAAATATTCCGACCTTAATATCCAGTTGGTGATTAAAAACTCACGTGATGTGATGGCGATTGCCGATGCGATCTTGATTGCTTCAGGAACTGCTACTCTGGAAGCAACCATACTCCGGAAGCCTATGGTGGTGGCCTACAAAATGGCTTCGCTTACCTATGCAATTTATTCACGAATGGTTACTTCTCGATTCATTTCCTTACCTAATTTACTGGCGGATAAAGAGCTGGTTCCTGAAATCTTGCAGGATCAGGTTGAACCGGAAGTGCTTGGCCCAGCAGTGCTTAAAGCACTTGAGGATGAACCCTATCAGAATATGCTGGCTGAGGAGTTTGCAAAATTCATGCAACTTTACATCAGGATGCTGATGAAAAGCTGCTGAGGCTGTGGTTTCTCTTCTAGAAGATAAAGGCGTAATCTGATGCAGAGTAATGGATTTGATTTTAGTGCTGGTCAGCTAGTAGCCGGCGTTGATGAGGTAGGTCGTGGTCCCCTCGTGGGAAATGTGGTTGCGGCGCGGTCATTCTGAATCCAGAGAAACCCATTTCGGGACTGGCAGACTCAAAAAAATTATCCGAAAAAAAACGCAATCAGCTTTATGTTGAAATAAAGAGAAAGCCCTAGCTTGGTGTGTCGCGTCAGCTTCTGCAGAAGAGATTGATGAAATCAATATTCTTCATGCATCAATGCTGGCTATGAAGCGAGCTGTTGAGGGGCTGAATATCGCACCAGAGTTTGTATATGTTGATGGCAACCGCTGTCCTGATCTGAAATGCCCAAGCGAAGCCGTGGTGAAGGGCGACAGTAAAATTGCTGAAATCAGTGCTGCTTCAATCCTGGCTAAAGTAGACCGGGACCGGGAAATGGAGTTGCTGGATAAAGAGTACCTGAATATGGCTTTGCTAAGCATAAAGGGTACCCTACAGCAGTCCATTTTGCTGCCTTGACCGAGCATGGGCCCTTGCCAGAGCATCGGCGGAGTTTTAAGCCTGTCGCGAATTGTTGGAAACTAAATAATTTTCTATTTATGACTGATCCAAAGTTTATTCATCTCCGAGTTCATACAGAATTTTCACTTGTTGACGGCTTAGTACGTGTTAAAGAGTTAGTGGCTGCTGCGAAAAATGCCGGTATGCCTCTGTAGGAATGACTGACCAGACCAATTTCTTCGGTTTGGTTAAATTCTTTAAAGCAGCAACAGGTAATGGTATTAACCTATCTGTGGCGCTGATGTCTGGGTAGAAAACAGTGATGAACCTACCTCTGAGCCTTACCGTCTGACACTTCTGGTGAGAAACGCCCAAGGCTACCTGAATCTGATGGAACTGATCTCTCAGGCTTACGCTGAGGGGCAAAACACTATTCCGGATATGGCTTTGGTAAAACCGGAATGGGTCGAGGCAAAGTCTCAGGGGTTGATTGCCTTGTCCGGAGCTAAAAAAGGTGAAGTCGGGCGTGCCATTATGGCAGGCAATGGCCAAGAAGCTGAAATACTTCAAAACTGGATGAGAGTGTTTCCGGACAGTTTTTATCTGGAAATTCAAAGAACCGGCAGAGCGAATGATGAACAAATTGTTCATGCCTCTGTTGAGTTAGCTAAGCAGTATGGCTGTCCTCTGGTTGCTACCAACGAAGTTATGTTCATCAAAGAGGATGACTTCGAAGCGCATGAAGTTCGGGTGTGTATTAACCAGGGCAGAACCTTAGAAGACCCAACGCGGCCGAAAGAGTATAGCGAACAGCAGTACTTCAGATCTCAGGAAGAGATGATTGAGTTGTTCAACGATATCCTTCTGCGGTACAAAACAGCGTCGAAATCGCGAAGCGTTGCAATATCGAAATAGAGATCGGGACCTATTATCTGCCTAAGTACCCCATCCCGGAAGGGATGTTGATGGATGACTATTTCCGCCAGGT
>JALQPE010001439.1:0-27720 GCA_030407315.1 Asparagopsis taxiformis | reverse complement strand
GCTCTTGTGTTTTAAGGACTTATTGTATTATTGACGAGTCCAGTTTTCCTGCCCAGGTATCTCCTTCTTGCAAAGCACCAGCATAGTTAGCAGCATCAAAAAATGCTCCTAGAGTAGACGGATCAAATTGTCTACTCCATCCTTAGTTGCAGAATATTGGTAAGTTCCTGTGAAACCAGTAATTTCAAAGTCTGCAGGAAATAGCAGTACCAGTAGCGTCTAAAGAATAATTGTTATATACTGAGAAATCTGCAGGATTTACAGTGGCTGTACCCTCGCTAAGGTTAAAAGAATTAGCGTTATCAATGATTGGAATTTCTAAATACAACTTCGTTGTTATTTAAGTTGTATACGTTTGATCATCATTTAACTCGATTCCTGCACTAGGGAACCTTTTATGATAGCGTTATACATTGTTAACTTAGTACCTCTTCTTAACAAAATACCTTTGTTTTTTCCGTCACCATCTTCTGCACCATTAAAGTGATGTTTGATAAAGTAGGGTTTGAGAAAGGTGCAGCAGCATTATTAGATTTAAGATTATCTGCTTCGATTCCTCTATCTCCAGCATTTGTAGTTTGTTGTGCAATCCAGGAATTGTCCATTACCCGTCCATCCTCAGTCCAATCAAAAGAGTCATCTCCAGCACCAGTTACAATAGCATATTTAAGTTGGCTGTACCACCAAAAATTCGATACCATCGTCATTACCATTAAATGCCTGGATATATTCTAGGGTAGTTCCGTTACCTACACCATAAAGTGAAAGTCCATTATATTCTGCGTCGGCATTAATTTTTTCCACCTGTATATTCTAAACGTACATAACGTAATATTCCTGAGTTATCTGCAGGATCTGTACCGCCATAGGTTAGATTAGCAACCTCTGTAGTAGCGGTAGTTCCTCTATTGATAGGGGCTTTACCGCAAGTAATAGTCCTCCCCAATCTCCTGCGTTTGGAGTGGATTTATTCGAAGTGAAAACGATAGGTTGATTTCAGTACCTTCGGCCATAATTTTAGCTCCTTGTTCTATAGCTAAATAAGCAAATACTACTCCAGTATTACCAGCAATAATTCTTGTCCCTGCTTCGATCGTTAATGTTACTCCATCTACCACAGATACTCCTCCTCTTAATTCATATACTCGTTTGCAGTTATGTACGGTCTGCAGTAATCTGACCTTCAAGAACTATACTTCCACTATTATCTCCACCACCTGGATTTATGATTACATCTCCAATATTATCTTCTGAATAGTACAGGCACTAAAAAGAACTGCTGCGCCTAATACGATTCCTTTAATTAATTTCTAGTTTTCATTGATATACTGATTAATTTTTGTTGTGTTTTATTGTTAAAGTTAAAGGTTACCCCAAGACTAAAGTTGATACCGTTGTCGAATTATAGTTAGTGATTTCACGACCTATACTTTCCTGATCGATATATCTTCTTATATCAGGGTTTAACAAATTTTTTGCTTTGAAGCTTACTTCAATATGGTCTCCAATTTCGTCTTTGAAGTAAAGTTGAGTGATCCATATCCTTTTTCAAAAATATCTCCTATACCATTACCTCCGGCAGAGTATACTCGGTCACCAAAGATGTTAAAGTCTAAGGCTGAAGTTATTTTATGCGATTCGAATTTTTTAGAATATGCAAGATCTGCATTAATCAAAAACGGAGAGGCACCCTGTAATTGTCTTTCTAAATTGGTTTGAGCAATGTTTGATCCGTTAAATGTAGTTACCGGTTGGGTCAATTTCTACCTGAGTGTACATTAAAGTAGCGTTGATACCAAAATTTAAGTCATTCCAGCAGTTTCTTCTAATTTAAATAGATTACCTAAATGTTTTCTTGTACTCTAATTCTGCACCAAAAATCACTGCGTTATCAGAGTTGATAAACGTATTTGGTTCGCGGCTGAAGCAACGAATACTTTTTCGATTGATTCTCAATATACTTACCAAATAATGTAGCAGCTATTAACTCTCCCGATTGTTCAGGGAAATGCTCCCATTTAAGGTCTACATTATAATTATCAGAATTTGATACTATTGGTTTCCTAAAGTTACTTCAGTAACATCTTCATCAAGGAAAGGAGCAACCTCAGTAAATTTTGGTAGGGTCACTGTTTACTTGCTGCAAAACGAAGATTGGTTTGTTCGTTTACTTCGTATTTAAAACTGATACTTGGGTAAGATAAATGTTTCATCATACTTCTGCTTCTGAAAGGAGAAGTTTCCAGATCCTGTTGCTCTCTATAAAAAACATTTTGTTCGAATAACTCAGTTCTAATACCTCCGTTAAAGTTAATTTATTTGATATAGCATACTGTAAGTTAGCATATCCTGCCAGAGTCGATAAATCAGCTTCATAAATACGTGTAGGATTCAAGTTTTCTAATACTACGTACTCGCCATTAAGAAATTGGTTTCATTTAATAATGCATCTGGATTGTCAAATTCAACAGGTGTATTTCTGAAATTATTCAGATTGTAGTTAAGCTGATTTGATTCAAACTCTCTATCTTTTGATCTTGCAGCAACTCCAACGGTTAATTTGTTCTTAAACTCATCATCCTCATTTTTCCAAAGTTGATATCAAAATCAACTTTTGCCGAAAGATCGGTTTCATCTAATTCTTGATAGAATCTTTGGTTATTTGCAAAATCAGGACTGGTTCTGTCTCCTAGCACTACAACACCTTCTTCGATTTCAGTAAAGAATAATTGTCTTCTGTCTGGGATTAACCCTTGCGCTTTGTTATAACAGCTCCCCAACTTAGTTTGTATTTGTCTTCATTAAACTTATGTTCACCTGTAAGTTGTTGTGTAAACAGCGTGTTTTGCTCATAAGTTCCTCTTCTCGCAAGTATTCTCGTATTGCGTCTCATCTCCTAGACCAATAAACTCTCTTAACTCGTCCTGTGTATCATTTACAAATAAAGTGGTAGCTAATATTTTGTTATTGCTATTCCATCTATATCCGATACTTCCTAAAACTGTAGTATTTTGTTTTATATCGGTAACGATTTATTCCAGAAAAATTAGATATTGGGCCACCTTGGGCATTGAAAGTTGATCGGTACCAGCAGTAGCCGTTTCATGATTTTGACCAAAAGACCCTGTAAATAGAACATCTAATTTTTGGTCTTCTCCAACGGTAAAGGTTTTTCCTCCAGTAATACTCATACCACCATCTGGAGCATTAAATCTTTTTTCAGGATTGAAAGAAGTATCAAATGGATAATAATCAATATCAGTACTTACATAATTGTAATTAGGAATATCTAAGAAAATAGGTACTCTTCTGGACCCATCGTCTAATCCCCAATCGTCATATTGTCCTCCATTTTGTAAAAGAAGTCGTTGCTAATAGCGTTGGTGTTTACGCCCGAACTGAAACCAACTTCTAGAAATCCTTTTCCAGGACGATCTTTGGTATCGATATTTACGCTTGCTCCTGCAAAGTCCCCCATAGATATTTGGAGAATACGTTTTAAAAATCCCTAAATTTTCTACAATATCAGTTGGGAAAATCCCAAGATTGATAAGTTTTAATTTTGGGTTTAAAGAAGGAATAGGTAAGCCATTTAGGTAAGCATTGTTATAACGATCTCCTAATCCACGTACATATAATTTGTCACTTTGCTTAGAAATACCAGTACTTTAGTAAGTCCAGTTGCTACATCACTAACACCTTTTTTAGAAAGCTCTTGTGCACCAATTTTTTGTTGAATAGTTACTGCTTTTTTTGTTCTAATAAAATGGCAGCCTCTGATTCTTTTTTGGTAGTGGTTTTAATAATAACTCATCTAAAGCTGCGGCACTGGCACCAATAGATGCATTTACTGTGTGGTTTGACCTGCAGTAATGATTAATTCTTTGTCTAACGTTTCGTAACCTACAAAACTAAATTCTAGTGTATATGTACCAGGTTCTAGATTTTCGATAGTGTATAAACCATCAAAATCTGTAGTTGTTCCTTTGGTTGTCCCTTAATCAAAACATTAGCAAAAGGAAGGGGTTGATTACCAGATTCTATATCTAATAATGTTCCGGTAACCGAACCGGTTTCTTGCGCTAAGAGTATTCCTACAAAAAACGCGCAAATAGGGTACCAATTTTTCTCATTTAATTTGTTCTCAAATTCCGGGCAAAGAACGAAACAGAGTGTTAAATGTGTGTTATTCCAAAATAATTATGTATGATTATAATGTTAGCTAATTGTTATGGAGTATTGTTTTTTGATTGTTTTCTTAACATTAAGTAGTTGTTAAGGTTTTGGCTAACGTATTGAAAATAAAAAAATGACAGGCGCTGTAGTGTTTTGTTTCCTGATTGTTTTTCTGGTTAAGAAAATATTAATAGGTAAGTAAATGTAAAAAAGATATTAATTATTCAGAAAAGGGAAATGTCAAATTATAAGTAGAATGGTGATGTTTTTTGCTCCTATTTGAAATAAAAAACGCCTCAATTTATGAGGCGTTTTTCTGTATATTTTTCGAGAAAATTTAATTTTTGTAATTTACAACTACGTTGTCACTATTGGACCATGTAGTAACATCTGCAATTGATTGTCAGAATAATTTACTTCAGAAAGTTTATCTGCTGACCAAAAAAAACCATTTACCAGTTTTTACACCATTAATGTATTGTCCCATAGCGATTTTCTTTCCTGTAGCATCATAGGATTTCCATTCGCCATGAGTTTTCCTTCCTTATTATAAAAACCTGTTGTCTTACGGTTTCCGTCTTCATAATAGAGGTTCCTTTAATCTGATTTCCTTGTTTTTCGAAAGTAGGTTTTACTTCTTGAGCAAAAATAGTTGCCGAAAACATCAGTGCTAATATCATTACTAAATTTCTCATATCTCTTATTAATTTTTATTGGGGTTCTTGATGATTACCTTACAAAGGTAACATTAATTTTACTTTGAAACAACAATTAAGTAACATTAAATTAACATTAAAACTATATATATATTGATATTCAGTATATTGAATATGTATTTTTTGATAACATTGAATCTTTGCATATTCGATCATATGTTAACATTAGTAATATTGGCGACTAAAAAAGAAGGTATTTAACCACGCCTTATAGGTTTTTGATTGGTCGAAAATTTGATAAATAAAGGTTTTCGAGCGTTTTAATCACGTCATGCATAAAATGGTGTCATATTAATGAAATAAGATAATGGATATAACAAGATGTGGATATCCCCTAATTCTTGTTACTGCAATAGTATCTAATATATAGTCTAAAGGGTATGAAAAGATAACATTTCAATAACATACGCTTGAATTTTAGTAACATTTTTGTGGTCAACAACTACGGAAGGAATATATGAGTGATATTTACATATGGATGATCGTAGCTTTGGCGGTTTTGGCCATAGCAGATCTTATTGTTGGGGTAAGTAACGATGCTGTAAATTTTTTGAATTCTGCGATAGGTTCTAAGGCAATTTCTTTTAGAACTATTATGATTGTGGCAAGTATCGGTATCGCGGCTGGAGCAATTTTTCGAGCGGATTGATGGAGGTAGCCCGTAAAGGAATTTTTGTCCCGGGAGAGTTTTATTTTGATGAGATCATGATCATTTTTATGGCGGTTATGATAACCGACATTTTGCTGCTTGATTTTTTCAATACATTAGGATGCCTACGTCTACTACGGTATCCATTGTGTTTGAATTATTAGGAGCAGCGGTTGTGTTGCCCTATTAAAAAATCAGCAGATACAGACCTATCGGTTGCTGATCTGGGTAATTTTATCAATACTAAAAAGCTGGAGAGATTATCGCAGTATTTTTTATCTGTAGTCGTTGCTTTTTCGATTGGAGCTATTGTGCAATATGTATCCAGATTGCTACTCTCTTTAATTTTGAAAGAAAGCGAAATGGGTGGGAGCCTTATTTGGTGGTATTGCCCTCACCTCAATACTATATTTCATCTTTATAAAGGGAATCAAGGAACAAATTATGCAAATTCATTGTAGAGGTTTTGTATGATGGTGGTCTTGAAGGACTTTTGGATTGGGCAAATACCTATTTCAATAGTTCATACGAGAGTATTAAAGCGCTAACCAAAGCTAAAAAGATCTTTTTAAAATAAATGCAGAGTCAGGTACGGTATCTTTAACTTTGAGAGGATTTTTTGGAGACCAATGTCATGCTCATCGTATTTTCAGGTTTTGCATTGTTGTCGTTTTTATCATACTTAATTACCTCGGTATTTTAAAATTAATATTTATAGATTAATTATAATTGTAGGAACCTTTGCTTTAGCATTGGCCTTTGCCGGAAATGATTTGGTTAACTTTATTGGTGTGCCGATAGCAGCATGGCAATCCTATGAGGCCTGGGCAGCTTCGGGCGCTGCTGCCGAAATCTTTTTACGATGGGTATTTTAGCATCAAAGTAGCAACTCCAACATATTTTGCTTTAGCTGCAGGTTTGATCATGGTATTAACGTTATGGTTCTCTGCAAAAGCTAGAAATGTAGTAAAAACATCAATTGATTTATCTCGTCAAGGTGATGGTGAGGAAAAATTCAGACCTAACTTTTTATCAAGAGAAGTGTAAGACTGACTATACTTACTTCAGATTATTTAACGGCGATTATGCCTGGATCTTTTAAAAGATTTAGTGATAAGCAATTTGATGAAAGTGATATAGTAGCTGCAAATGCATTTGTTAAAAAAGAAGATATTCCTGCTTTTGATATGGTAAGAGCAGCAGTGAACCTATGGTAGCCGGTATTTTGATATCAATCGCTACTCTATGAAACTACCACTGTCTACAACCTATGTTACATTTATGGTGGCTATGGGTACCTCATTAGCAGATAGAGCTTGGGGAAGTGAAAGTGCAGTGTATCGAGTTGCCGGAGTACTTAATGTAATTGGAGGATGGTTTTTTACAGCAATCAGTGCATTTCTTGCGGCTGCTACCATAGCATTTCTTATCAATATTAATCAACCTATAATGACGGGTGTGTTATTGTTAGTTGCTTTAGTATTATAGTAAGAAGTACGTAAGATATCGTAATAAAAACTAGAGCAGAAAAAGCCGAAGATCGACTAAAAAATCTGAGAGCAGTTCGATACAAGGTGTGATTGAAGAAAGTGCAGATAATATCAAATCTTTTTAAATCGAGGAAATAAATTTATGGAAATACTATCGATAGTTTAGCAAAATATGATTTATCAGCATTAAAGAAAAGTAGAAAAGGAATTGCCAGCTCGAAAATGAAGTTGAAGAATTAAGAGATAGTATATTTTACTTCATTAAGAATCTAGACGAGTCTAGTGTCGGCGCCAGTAATTTTTACATTTCAGTTCTGGGATATCTTGAAGATATAACACAGTCTTTAGAATACATTTCAAAGGTTAGCCATAAGCACGTAAATAATAATCACAAAAAACTTAGGTTTAATCAAATCAAGGATCTTAAAGAAATAGAAGATCAATTGGATAACTTCTTTGGGCATATTAAAACTGTTTTTGACAATAGAGAGTTTAATACACTTAATGGTATTATAGGCGAAAAACAAGAGTTGTTTACTATTGTAAATGATAAAATAAACAAACAAGTAGCCCGAACGCGTACCGAAGAAAGTAGCCCAAAAACACTACCTTGTATTTTGGATTATTAATGGAAACCAAGATCTTATTACTGCTACAATGAACTTGTTAGCCACATATAGAGATCATCAGGATTGATTTTAGACGCATTCCAGAACGTTAAGGATTGTTACCTTATAAGATTTTTGTGTTAGATTATGTTTCCTAGCGCTATAGTGTTAAAACTTTGAAAGTAACATAGTATATTTACCTGTCGTGATATAATTTTAGGAAAACATGAACAAGAAAGATATTACAATTTTATTGGTAGACGATGAACCCGATATTTTAGAGATCGTAGGGTATAATCTTACTGCCGAAGGGTATAATGTGATTACTGCTGAAAACGGAGTAGACGCTGTAAAATTGCTAAAAAAAGAAACCACATTTAATTATTTTGGATGTGATGATGCCAGAAATGGACGGTATAGAAGCTGCGAACAATACGTAAGTTGCCCGATATGCAAAGTACCGTTATTACATTTCTAACCGCTAGAGGTGAAGACTATTCTCAAGTAGCTGGTTTTGATGCTGGGGCCGATGATTATATTACAAACCTATTCGCCCAAAAGTATGGTAGTAAGGTAAAAGCTTATTGCGTAGACTAAAAGAAGAAGAATCTTCAGACGATGTGTAAAAATTGGTAGCTTGGTTATCAACCGAGACGAGTACAAGATCATTAAGGATAAAAAAGAAATTGTTTTACAAGAAAAGAGTTTGAATTATTATCTTTATTGGCCTCAAAGCAGGAAAGGTATTTAAGCGAGAAGATATCCTTGATAAGGTTTGGGGTAATGAGGTCATAGTCGTGGAGGCCGAACTATAGATGTTCATATTAGAAAATTAAGAGAGAAAATCGGCGATAATAGTTTCAAAACTATTAAAGGAGTTGGATACAAGTTTGTAGTGTAAATGGCAAATTTTAAGAAGTCGTATAGGTTTGCTTACCTTTCATCTTCATACATAACAGTTTTATTAACGCTCGCTTTGAGCGTTTTTTTTATACGTTCAATCAATGCTGAACCCATTATTTATAATTGGTTTTGCGATAATTTGCTACGCAATTAGTTTTTTGATCATTCAGTATAGAGTGAAAAATTTATTTATCGTAGAGTTTCGTAGAATTTATGACGATATCGAAAGTTGGATATGGATACTATTGGAGATAGTCCGTAACTACAGACATGAGGACCCTAATCAAAGAAGTTGAAAGTGTTGCACAAAACGTAAACAGAAATTGAAACCTTAAAGATTAGAGAAACCTATCGTAAAGAATTTATGGGTAACGTTTCTCATGAGCTTAAAACACCATTATTTACTGTACAAGGATATTCTTACCCTTATTGATGGAGCCAAAGATGATCGAAAGATTTTGGACAAATATCTAAACCGTGCTAGCAAAGGAGTAGAACGTCTTATTTATATTGTAAATGACCTGGACATGATCACCAAACTCGAAACCGGTGATCTAAACCTGAATTACACCAATTTTGACATTGTAGAGTTAGTGCAAAGTGTTTTTCGATTTGTTGAAATGAAAGCATCCAAAAAGAATATTGCATTGACCTTTGATATGAATTATGCTGAGGCCTATCATGGTACATGCAGACAAAGAGCGAATTCAGCAAGTACTGTCCAATCTAATTGTTAATTCTATAAAGTACGGAAAAGAAGATGGACCACCGAAGTAAGTATTGAAGATTTGATCCGTAATAAAACTATTGTACGAATTACAGACAATGGAGAAGGAATAGCACAAGCCCACATTCCTAGATTGTTTGAGCGTTTTCTATCGGTAGATAAAAGTGGGTCTCGAAAAGAAGGAGGTTCCGGACTTGGACTAGCTATTGTAAAGCATATTATAGAAGCCCCCATGAGCGCATTTATGTAGAGAGTGATTATCGTGTAGGAAGCGAATTTTCATTTACTTTGGAAAAAGTGAAAAAGTTCCCTGTAGTCGATGTCAGTACTAAAACTGCTTACCCTCTGTACATATTTAGATCCCGTACTTTTTTAACGTAAAATCGTTTTGACTGCAACTAGGCACTAACTTGTTTAGCGTAAGTCGTTGTGCTAAATACTCTTGTTCAAATTGACCAGGAGTTGGTATAAAAAAATGCTTCTTTTTTAATTTTGCAAGGTCCATCACAGTGGTATATCCAGACCTTGAGATATAAGATTACTGCTGTTAATTGTATCTTCTAATTCTTTTCCCTGTAAGTAAATTATGAATCGTGATATTGTTTTTTAACATAAGTCTTATGAGCCTCTTCTATTAGCCCTCTTACAAAGACAATCTTTTTATCACTTTGTTCAAATTCCTGAAAAAGTTTTTGTTCTAATAAGGTACGTTGTGGTTCGGGGCCAGAAAGTAATACCATGATATCATATTTTTTAGGTACGATTTGATGCTCAAAACGACTCAAAGGCCCTAAATATGTTACCGGAATACTACTTTTTTTAGGGTGACCAAGCTCTCCACTTAAATTAGGGTCATCTGCCATATCAGGAACCCAGCATACATCAATTTCTTGATATATTTATTATGAAGCTTAGTACTAAAAGATGTAGTGTTTCCACTAAGAACGGTTAATTGGTGTGTTATAAATACCGAAGGAATACTCTTATGTCTTACTCCCATTCTATTATCAGAAATGATACCGCAATATTGCTCTTCTTCAATGATTTTTTTGATCATTTTCTTTTCGGCACTAATAGCATGTGCAATCTTGGGGCTATTTAACAACATCTTAAACTTAAAGTTGCTAGCTTTCTTAGAATATTCGATTTATAAGAGGGAAGTATTTTTGTTTGCAATTCCGGGAACTCTTTTTTTAGTAATGCAAGAGCAACACATCTGATGCGATCACAGGTTTCAATACCTTGATTAATAAGTGCGTTAATGATTGGTATACAGCGCGTTGCGTGGCCAAGTCCCCAGTTCAGAGGAGCTACAAGTACTTTTTTGTCCAAAGGTCTTAATTTTTAGTTTGTTATAGCGACCGACTAATTCATCATAATTATAAAATTAATCCTATTTCCTTGTGGGTATATTTCCTTAATTTTACCAAAAATTATCATTAGGTATTAGTTGGATAAACATTTGTTAAGAAATTAATTCCTTTTCATTCGAGGGAATTTTCCCTTTTTGAACGGATAAAAGAATAGACTAATTAAGAAGTAATAGATAAAATCTGTGGGAAGTAAGAATAAGCTTAAAAGATTTAATGAAAATAAAGAGTTTCACAATGTAGTAGAACCTACCCGTGATGAGGTGCTTAATAATTCTTTAGGTTTAAAGGAAAATGGAAAGAAAAATTCTTTAAAAATTCAAATCCTATAGTCCTAGAGTTAGGATGTGGTAAAGGAGAGTATACGGTAGGGTTGGCTCAAAAATATCCCGAAAAAAACTTTATAGGGATAGATATCAAAGGAGCTCGATTTGGCGTGGAGCAAAAACTGCGATAGAAAATCAGATGGGTAATGTGGGGTTTATAAGAACCCAAATCGAGTTAATTGATCATATTTTTGATACCCAAGAAATTGATGAAATTTGGATTACTTTTCCAGACCCGCAGATCAAATACAAGCGCACAAAACACAGACTTACTAATCAGCAGTTTTAGAACGTTACAAAAAGATTCTTAAACCAGGAGGTATTGTTCATCTTAAAACTGATAGCGAATTTATGCATGGATATACTTTAGGATTACTTCATGGTGCAGACCACGAGGTGCTCTATGCAAATCATAATGTATATCATAATGAGGGAGCACCAGAGGTAGTTACTACGATCCAAACTTTTTATGAAAAACAATATTTAGAAAAAATAAACCCATAACTTACATCCAGTTAAGATCTCATAATTGACGCTTCAATTTTGGAAACAACAAGGCTTTTTTTAGTTACTTTTTTGCAGCATTAGTTGGTGTAATCCTCCGGGATTAGTAAATATGACTGTGGCCAGAACATGCCTCGAAAGAGGTAAAAGTAATGGAATCTTGGTTGCCATAGGCGCTTCAGTTGTGGTTGTAATTCAGTCGCTGATTGCCATTCTTCTGGCTAAGTATATTTTTTTCAACCCATTTGTAAAAAACATTTTATTAAGAACCGGTGCTGTGATCTTTTTTTTGATGGCCATCTATTTTTTTGCTAAGCAAAACAGCATAAAACAAAAATAAAGGTGTATCGTAACAATAATACTCGAAGTTTCTTTAAAGGAGTGATGATGTCAACAATCAATGTACTACCGATTCCTTATTTTGTTGCCATCGCAGCAGGGATGAGCGTTAGCGGTAAGATAGAATACGATGCTCCCAGAATTATTGCTTTTATTATCGCTGCTGGTAGCGGTACTTTTGTTACATTGTATTTTTATGTGCTTTCTTTCTTAAAGATTGAAAAGAAAACAGCATCAATCACCAAATATTCGAATTACTTCATGGGGATACTGATGTTAATTTTGGTAATAATCACCTTGGCAAGAATTATTTACACATGGGAATAAAAAAGAGGAAACAAATTTTTTGAAAGAGTATATGAGGTTGCTAGGCTAATTCCTTATGGAAGAGTAACTTCTTATGGTGCTATTGCCAAATATCTTGGGGCCGCTCGTAGCGCCCGTATGGTAGGATGGGCTATGAATGCTTGTGATGGGCGCGAAGATGTACCCGCGCATCGTGTGGTAAACCGAAAAGGATTTTGACAGGGAAACATCATTTTCAAGGCACAACCTTATGCAACAATTATTAGAAAGTGAAGGGGTTGATGTAGTGGATAGCCAAATTCAAGACTTCGAAAAAATATTTTGGATCCAGCTAAAAAACTATAAAAAGAAAGACAATCTGCTAGATTATTATTCCCGATAGAACCATAAATCATTTCGATTTGTAGGCTTTATAATCTTAACTTTTCAACCTATCTTTGCATTTAGAATGGGTCTAGATAGATTTGTTCTTCAGAAAAAGAAAAATACGCATGAGCTAGAAAAATCTGAGATATTAAAAGCACTAGAAACCATTACGGTTGCAGGCGAAGGAAAGAACATGGTAGAGAGTGGTGCTGTAAAAATGTAATCACTTTTGGAGATGAGGTAGTTGTTGATTTGGTATTATCACACCAGCATTGCACATACGCAAGCGTGCAGAGGTTGATGTTATGAAAGTCATTCATGATAAAGTGTATGAAAAAGCTAAGGTAAAGGTGAATGTTAAAGTTGAAGCACCTGAGCCTCAGGCTAAAAAAAATGAGATAAAAGGAAAACCTATTCCTGGGATTAATAATATCATTGCAGTGGCTTCTGGTAAAGGAGGCGTTGGAAAATCTACAGTTACGTCAAATTTGGCAGTTACGTTAGCTAAATGGGATTTAAAGTTGGCCTTTTGGATGCCGATATTTATGGTCCTTCTGCGCCGATTATGTTTGATGTTGAACGAGAAAGACCTCTTTCGGTTAAGGTAGGTAACCAATCCAAAATGAAACCTATAGAAATTATGGAGTAAAAATACTCTCTATAGGGTTTTTTACACAACCAAATCAGGCAGTAGTTTGGAGAGGTCCAATGGCAGCCAAAGCCTTAAATCAAATGATTTTGATGCTGCATGGGGAGAGTTGGATTTCTGTTGTTAGATTTACCACCAGGTACTGGGGATATCCATTTGTCGATAATGCAATCATTGCCATAACAGGAGCGGTTGTAGTTAGTACTCCACAAATGTAGCATTGGCCGATGCCAGAAAGGGTGTTGCAATGTTTCAGCAGGATAGTATAAATGTACCAGTACTAGGAATTATCGAAAATATGGCTTATTTCACTCCAGAAGAGCTTCCTAACAATAAATATTATATCTTTGGAAAAGAGGGAGCTAAATTTCTGGCAGAAGATCTTGATGTGCCTTCTTAGGAGAGATTCCTTTGGTGCAAAGTATTCGCGAAGCCGGAGATGTAGGTAGACCTGCTGCATTGCAAACAGCAACTCCTACCGAAAAAGCTTTTGAAGAATTAACAAGAAATGTAGTTCAGGAAGTTGTGAATAGAAATGAAAATTTACCTCCTACTGAAGCAATTAAAATAACAACCATGGCAGGATGTTCTGCTGTAAAAAAATAAGAGATGACATCTGAAGAATTAAAAGCAAATGTAGAAAAGGCTTTGGACGAGATTCGACCTTTTTTAGAAAGTGATGGAGGTAATATCTCTTTGGTCGCTATCGAAGATGATAAAAGAGTCAAGGTCCAATTAGAAGGAGCTTGTGTAGGTTGTAGCGTAAATCAAATGACCTAAAATCTGGTGTCGAGATGACGATCAAAAAATATGCTCCTCAGATCGAAGAAGTATTAAATATTGCTTAAACGGTAATATAATAATTTAAGCCCTTGCTATCTTGAGAATTTTTATCAGGATGTGAGGGTTTTTTGATTTCTAATAAAACCGCTATCAAAAAAACTATACCTAACAAGTAATATTTTTGCGTTCTTCGTTATTAACGGTTAGAAATATACCGATGTTTATGAAATCAACTTATTTAATATGTATCTTTTTGAGTATAGTAACCTCTGTTTTTAATGAGTTACAGGCGCAAGTAGAAGTCGATACCATAGGTGCCTTGTGGCATTATCAAAAAGGAGATTCTCTTTTAAAAATAAAGGATCATGAAGGGTCTATATCTCTTTTTGAAAAAGCATTACCCATTATCAAAAGGCAAAAGCTTGGGAACGTGTTGCTGCTTGTTATAATAAAATTTCATCGAATCAATGGAGAACTAATTCATTAGAGAAGTCATTAAAACTGCTCAAAAAGCATTAGAAATCTCTCAAGATAAGGTTAAATATGACTCCCCGAAAAAGCAAATGCTTATCACAATATTGGGGTGTGTCATCAGAAAAAGCAAATTATGATCTTTCATTATCAAATTTGCAAAAGGCTCTGGATATTCGAAAAAAGCTTTTTCCTGAAAATCATTTTAAGATTGCAACATCACTGAAGTTCATCGGAACCCATTATTACCATGCGAGAAAGTACAAAAAGGCATTAGAGTATTGGAACAATGCAGCATCAAAATTAGAAAAAAACTCTTATGAAGAACACTCGCTTACTGCCGATGTTTATAATAATCTAGGAGGAGCATATAATTTTTTGGGAGAGTATGATAAATCGTTAGTATACTCAAAAAAAGGTTTAAGTCTTAGGCAAAAAAAAGAGTCTAAATCGGATATCGCTTATTCATTAATTAATATAGGAATCTTATCTAAAAATTTAGGTTTGTTCGATCAATCAGAAATGTATTTTCAACAGGCCATACCTCATCTTAAATTAAAAAAAGATGCTCGTGTTTTGTCTTTTTTATATAAAATATGGGTGGTCTTTATTTAAATAAAGGAGAAAAAACAAAAGCTATCTCTTTCTTTAATAAAAGTTTAGATCTTAAGATTCAAGTATATGGTGAAAATCATGGTATTGTTGCTTCCACTTATAATAATCTAGGTGGTGCCTATTTTGAATTAGATAATGAAAAAGCAATATTTTATTGCAATAAAGCTTTAAAATTTATACAGAAACATTTGGAGAAAGTTATTTAGGTTCTGCCGTTTCTTACAATAACTTAGGGAGTATTTATGAAAAAATAAAGGAATATGAAAAGCGCTTAGTTACTATCAAAAATGTATTAAAATATCTGAGTCTAATTCTCAAGAAACCAATCATAAAATTTCATCTTTAATGAATATAGGAAAGGTGTATGTGATAAAGAAGAGTATGCCGAAGCCCTAAGCTATTTCAATAAAGCATTAGATATTGGAAAGAAAAGCCTAAAACCTATTTTGAAACTATTATTGATATCAATAACAGGTTAGGATTACTATTTCTAAACAAAAACGATATCAAAAAGCGCTTTCCTATTTTGATGAAGCCGTAAAAGTAAATACAAAAGATGAAAAGATATTTGTTTATAATAATACGATTGATCCAAACGATTATGTTTATTTAAAGAAGATTTTTGAAAGTTTTAGAGCAAAGGCTTATATATTTAAGGAGCTATACATAAAAAATCAAAAACTAAGTGATTTAAAAAGCCCTTCAACTCTATACAAAACTGGATCAACTGGTGGACAATTTAGAAAATCCTATCAAAACTATCAGGATAAAATAGCACTAGCAGAGCAAACAAAAGTAATGTATGTGATGCGATTGCTGCACAATTACTATTGTATGATGTCACAAAGGATCAGAAGATTTGAATAAAGCTTTTATTACAGCGGTAAGAGTAAATCTAATGTTTTAAAAGAACTACTACTAGATTCTAATGCCAAGAATTTTACTGGATTACCTGAAGAAATTATCTCTTTAGAAAAATCACTACGCGCGTACCGTTCTTTTTATCAATCTCAAATTGTTTAGGAACAATCCAAGGATTCTATAGATAATACCCGTATTAAAACATATGAAGGAAAATTGTTTGAAATAACACAGCGACAAGATTCTATATCAAAATTTTAGAACAGCACTATCCTAAATATTACCAGTTAAAGCATCAAAACAAATTGATTTCAGTATCCAAAATTCAACAACAATTAGATGATAGTAGCACGTTATTGGAGTTTTTACAGCTGATAGTATTACTTATGCTTTTACCATCTCCAAAAATGTTTTCTCAGTCAAAGAAATCGCTACTCCTCAATTAAGTGAACATATTGCATCATTTCAAGAAGCTATAGTTAACAAGGATATAAAAACGCATATTCAAGAAGGATATACTATTTTTAAAGGACTAATAGCTCCCGTACAAGATCAGTTTGTAGGAGATCGATTACTAGTTATCCCTGATGGGCCAATATGGCATCTTAATTTTGATGCTTTACCAACTCAGGAAACGAGTTCTAAAAATCCAAAATTGTTACCATATTTATTAAAAGACTATGCTATTTCCTATGGGAATTCTGCTACCTATTGTTTTAATCCTTTAGAACAAAAATATCATCAGAAAAAACAGAAGGATGTTTGGCTTTTTCATTTTCGGATAGTACAGCTGTGTTAGATGTAAAAATATATCTCTAGAGACACTAAGAGATAGTAATGATGACCTCCCAGGAACTCGTGAAGAGATTAAAGCCATTGCTGATATTATAGATGGCCAGTATTTTTATGGATCAGAAGCGGTAGAAACTAACTTTAAAAAAAACGTAAAAGATTATAATATTCTTCATCTTGCATTGCATGGAGAAATTGATAATGAACATCCACAAAACTCAAAACTCTTTTTTACAAAAAGTAAGGATACAGTTAATGACAATCTTTTATACGCTCACGAATTGTTTACCCTTGAAATTCCAGCGGAATTAGTTGTTTTAAGTGCTTGTAATACTGGTAGTGGTAAAATTGCAGAAGGAGAAGGAGTTATGAGTTTAGGAAACGCCTTTCAATATGCCGGGGCTAAAAGTCTATTACTTACTAGTTGGGAGGTGTCAGATCAAACAACACCCGAAGTAATGAAATATTTTTATATCAATCTTAAGAAGGAATGAATAAATCAAAGGCTTTGCAAAAAGCAAAGTTAACCTATTTGAGTAAAGCAGACCTTATCGAACTCACCCCTTTTATTGGAGTGGGTTTTATGTATTAGGAGATGATACACCTATATATTTTGAAAAAAGCGTGGCATTGTATTGGGGATAGGGTTTTGTGATTATAGTAGTAGTTTTTTTGATTTTCTACCTGCTTAAAAGGAAGAAATTACTTGGATGACCATTCAAAAGTATGTTTCTCAGATTGAAGAAGTATTAAATATAGCGTAAAGAGAAAAAAAACATAACTTGAAACCTATAATCATAAAGATTAATCTTTATGATTATAGGGTTTTTTTAATTCCGAAAAGAGGATGTAACAAAGGTATTTTAAGGATTATGATATGATAAATTACCCAACTTCCTAGAAGGTGCCTAGAGTAAGTACTAAAAATTTTGGAAAACAAACCCACTCAAGATTCATTATATAATATGCTATAGTGATTGTAATCGTTTGTGCAATATGTAAAAAGGATATACTGCACGATTGCAATATGCCAATAGATTGCTTTTCTTGTTTAAGTATTTAGCTCCAAAACCAAAAATTACTAATATCCATGACCATAAGTTGGTTACTTTGATCAAAGCTTCAGTCAAATGATATAAATATTGTCTTTTCCTAATATCCAAATGGTTAGTTGAATAGCAAAGCAGCAATCCCGATAATCAAAGCTTTATTTTTTATTCGCTCCACACTATTCCAAAATTCCTTTCTGGAGGCTATAAGTATAAATCCAAAGAAGAATAAAACCATCGAATTGAAAAAATTGAACCAATCATCAACTAATGCATGAGTAACGGGAAAAATGGTTCGACCAAACTTCAAGGATGTATAAAGGAATTATAATAGATATAATCCATATTGCTTTGTGTGTTTTTCCTTGACCCAGTTCACAATTGCGAAGGTTTTCTTTTTAAACGAATAAATACAGGCGAAAGCACTATTGAAAATATAAGGAGGTAAGGTAAAAACCAAAGGTGGTGCCAGCTAATATTACCTTCGGATATACACCAACAAAGGCCTGAGTTTTAAAATACATAAAATAAGAACCTACAAACTCGGCATTATGTAGGCGCTCAAAATAGATTTGAGGCGGTACTATAAATATCATTCCAAAAATAAGCGGAATAAGAAGCCTTTTGATTCGTTCCCAATTAAATTGCCATAAATTTCTAGAAGAAAGTGCATAATAGGTCCCCATACCAGAAATCACAAAAAGAATAGGAAGTCGCCACTGATTTAAAAATAACATAGGCCAACGAATCCAATCTACAAGAACATCATTTTTTAGATGCCAACCCCAAGGCACAAAAAACATCCCTACATGATAAAAAAATAATAATCCAAATACAATAACGCGCAACCAATCCAGGTCATATCTTCGATCTTTTTTCCATAATTTTTTGTTTTATGAGGTCAAAGTTGAATGATTTCCAAGAATAATAGACCTAAATAGGGTCAAGTATGTCCTAAATTACAATTTGGACATGTTACCCGAGATAACATTATCCTGAAGAGCAAGAAAAGCTTTAGGAGACATTTTTACATGCTTTTTAAAGGCGTTATAAAATGAAGATCTTGACCTAAAACCAACAGAGTTGCCAATAGCTTCTATGGTTAAATGTTGGAAAGCAGGATCTTTTAATCGTTTTTTAGAAAGGTCAATTCGATAGGTATTGATAAAGTCATTAAAGTTTAATCCTGTAGATGTATTGATAACTTGTGAAATAGAATTTGAGCTCGAATTCAACGCTATGCAAGGTTTTTTAATGAGGCAGATTCTACAAGTAAAATTGTTCTTCTTCTACAAAGTTTTTAATCTGTTCAATAGAAATAATAGTCGATTTATTACTAGAAGTTTCATACTTATCAGCAATCCATGAACTCTCAAAAAACCTAGATTCTGATAATAAGATGAAACTAGTAAGCACTACCAGAAATGTGTGAAATATAAAAATATAATGATCTCCGGCATCATCATCAAATTTAGATACACTGTAAAAATAAGTAGAAAAAAGCCAATAAACCTAAAATAGTATTTCTCGAAAAATTGTACTTATTAAGAGGTATATTTTTCAGCATTTGCGATGTTTCTGGCATACGCTGCTTCCAAATTAGACGTAGAGAGAGAATTATATAGATAATAAAACTAAATAAAATAAACCAACGCATTCATCTTTGACCTCTAAGTAGGTATAATCAATAGTATCAGGAACCTTTAAACGGTCCATGTCTGGGAAATACGCACCCAAATACGCATTGATTTTAATCTCTTTGGGTTGTAGATAATATTGTATATTTGTGTGAGAAAAATATAATACAGAAGGTAACAAATGTATCCATACTTTTTTCAAATTGTTTTTTCGCTCTAATAAAGAATACACGAAAAGTAAATAGAAGGACCTAACAAAATATAAGGGTTCTGTGCTATCGTTTAAATGGATAGCATATTTCATCAGACCGGTATAGCATAAAAATACATCTGCTGCAATAAGGGATTGTATAAGTAAGGACCAACCAAATATCTTAAAGGCCGTGGTCTTTTTGAAGTTCTGAAGAGGATAACCAGGCTTAACAAAAACCTAAAAAAACACCTAGAAAAATAAAGTAAGACACCGCATTATGTCGAATAGGAATTTGATCAATAATTTGTTGTGCAGTGTTCATGAATTTATAATTAGGTAGCTATGAAATCAGATATTTTCTGGGGCCTTCTAAGATATTTCTAATGATTTTAAGGGTACCATCCTCGATCGTAGAAATATGCCATTTTATTAGGGTGATATTACCGTTTTCAATCTCTATTCCTGTAATACAGCGTGGGTGGACACAGCTTCCGTCATTAAATAATGGGTTTTTTTCTGGCTCCGGAAACCTGGGACGATGTGTGTGACCAAAAATCGTAAGTACATTGTTATTGGCGGTGATCCATTTTTTAAGTCTTCGCTCCACTCTAATAGTCTCTTTATAATTTTGAGCAGGACTTGTGGGGTCAGAAATACCAATAACCTGTAAAGGTTTCCATAAAACACGAACAAAAACCGATGGATTCGCCACCCATTATAATTCATAAAATCGGCCTGATGCCCGTGAAGAAGAAAAATTTCCTGTTCGCTATCTTATGTTTTAAATAATGCTTCTTCAAATTTAATTCCAGGAAAGAGAGCAACTTCTTCGTGGTTTTATGATCAAAATAAGAACTGAGATGCCTTTTTACATATTTCGGATCTCTGTAAACCATGTCATGATTTCCCCAATCATTTCTAACCTACGCTCATTATAGAACTGTTGAAGTAATTCGTAAGCATTTTTATGAGCTCTAAAGATCATATTAAAAACTGTGATTTTCCCACAGTTCATCGCCGTCGCCTAGTTCACAATACGTAAATCCTTCGTTATAATAATGGGTTAAAGCATGTATATAGATGTTTCTATTATTGGCAAACTCATCAGCAAAACTATTGTCTCCACGATGCAATCACTAAACAATATAAACTTAGAACTATCATCAAATGGTATCACTTTGGCATTTTTGTATGCGCGATCCAGTCGGGATTTAGAGGACATATACTAGGTTTTTAGTAATATACAACAGTATATGTTTTATTTACGGAGTTTTATACAATTAAAATGAGTCCCAAACAAAAAGATAGAATAGTATTATGGAGCACCCACAAATTTAAAACTTCATAGACTAATATTGCTGGCCATACGATTGCTTTTAGAACGCCAAGTACACCCATCAGAAACTGGTAGCATGGCTTATAAAATAATAATGGCACCTATAAACCCAGGCCATATACCGTATTCGAAGAAGCTCCTTTTTTGCTGTTTCTTTCATATTTACATTGGTTTCGCTTTTCAAATATAAATTTATTTATTCATTCTTTCGATAGCGCAGCTTACATAAGATTTAGCTTTTTTACCGAAGCTATTTTTATCTCCCTGAATCGGATAACCAAGTTTTGTGAGTTCCTTTTGTACCGTTTCTATACCGTCTTTGGTGTCATAACTAAATGAAACAGTACAATCTTGGATATTTACGGCTATGTTTTTAATTCCTTTAAGGGTATGAAGTTTTTTTGCAATGGTACTTTCGCAACCGCTGCATTTAAGATTTTGAATTGATACTGTTGTTTTCATAGTACTGTTTTTTACGATGCTAAACGTATCAAATTATCAATACTCAGACTATGATATATTCAGTATATATAGGTTTTGCACCTGATTTATATCATTTTTATTAGAAAAAGCACTTCTATATTTGGTTTAGTAATCTACCGGGTTAGCCCCCGAAGCATTTAAATCTCGATTATCGAGTACTTAAGAATAAAGCTATGACTCAATCACTTCGTATAGTAGAAAGAACAAAAGCTTTTTTTTATAGAAGTTGGTGATTTATCATTTTTTGCCGCCGCTTTTTTAAAGAAGTATTTACAAGACCTTTTGAATTTCAAGAGTTATTGAGGCAATGTTATATATGGTAACGATCGTTGCTGGTGGTAGGGGTAACGGGATTATTCTTGGGTTGGTTTTTACCCTACAATCACGCCCTACGTTAATGGAGTTTGGTGCAGAATCATGGATGCCTTCTATGGTTGGGATATCTATTGTAAGAGAGATAGGTCCAGTGATTACGGCGCTAATCTGTGCCGGGCGTATTGGTTCAGGTATTGGAGCAGATTAGGATCTATGCGAGTTACAGAACAAATAGACGCTATGGAAGTTCTGGAACAAATCCTTTCAAATATCTGGTAATAACTAGAATTACAGCTGCAACACTCATGCTACCTATTCTTATTGTTTTTGGTGATGCTATTGCCTTGTTTGGTTCTGCAATTGTCGAAATTAAAAGGAGCCGTGTCTTACCAACTCTATTTTAATCAGTTTTTGATGCCATAGAATATAGTGATATTGTGCCTGCAACCATAAAATCCTTCTTTTTTTGGTTTTGCCATTGGGTTAGTAGGTTGTTACAAGGGATATCACTGTAAAAAAGGTACGGCCGGAGTAGGAGAAGCTTCAAATTCTGCAGTAGTATATACCTCAATGTTATTATTTGTGATTGATTTTATAGCCGTATTTCTGGCAGACATATTTTTTGAGATATGAAAAAACAGAAGAAAATACAAGACCAATTTTAGAAATCAATGGACTAAGAAAGAGCTTTGGAGATAATCATGTACTCAAACGGTTTTAGCCTAAAACTATTTGAAGGTGAAAATTTAGTGGTTAGGGTAATCTGGATCAGGAAAATCGGTTATGATCAAATGTTGGTGGGTTGATGCAAGCGGATAGTGGGACTATTAGGATAAAAGATCAAGACATTACGATTTTGGGGCAGACAGAATTAGATCTTTTACGAACTGAAATTGGTTTTTTATTTCAAGGAAGTGCTTTATATGATTCAATGACCGTAAGAGAAAATCTTGAGTTTCCGCTTCGTCGACATAAAGAAAAATTAAATATGACCGGGCATACCGAGCTCTTGTAACTGAAGCTTTAGAAAATGTTGGATTGGCAGACACTATTGATTTAATGCCAGCAGAGTTGTCAGGTGGTATGCAACGCAGAGTGGCACTGGCACGAGCACTTATTTTGAAGCCTAAAATTATACTGTATGATGAACCAACTACAGGATTAGATCCTATTACTGCTAAAGAAATTATTCAGCTAATGCGAAGCATTCAGAAAAAATATGGTACGTCATCATTGATTATTACGCACGATGTAGATTGTGCCCGAGTGATCTCAAACAGGATTGTTTTGTTGGTAGATTGGTATTAATTATGCCGAAGGTACATATCAAGAGTTATCTACATCAAAGGATCCCCAGGTAAAGCATTTTTTAAACATTAGAAAGAAAAACCAGAATTATGAGAAAAACGGCTTCACAAAAATTAAAAGTAGGTGTTTTTGTTGTGGTAGGAACCTTGGTGCTTATTGCAGCATTATATTCTATCGGAAATCGACAAAACCTTTTTGGAAGTAACATCAAACTACTTTCGATGTTTACCAATGTAAATGGACTTGAGCTTGGTAATAATGTACGTTATTCTGGAATCAATGTTGGGACAGTAAGTAAAATCAAGATGATAAGTGATCACCAAATACTAGTAGAAATGCTCATACAAGAAAACATTGGGCAACATATAAAAAGATGCTGTGGCTACCATAGGATCAGACGGTTTGGTGGGGAATATGATTATAAATATTCTGCCAAGAGAAAGTAAAAAAACCACCAGTTGTTTTTGGAGAATACCATTCAATCGTACAGTAAAATAGGAACAGATGATATGTTAACAACCCTAAATGTGACTAATGAAAATGCCGCATTGCTTACTGCGACTTACTTAAAATCACAACTGAATTCTTGAAGGAAAAGGTACTATTAGTTTATTGATCAATGATTCATTATGGCCAATAACCTTAAAACAACTATTTACGAATTGAGAAAAGCAAGCACTGGTGCATCGTTGGCGATTAAAGAACTTAATGATATGGTTTCTTCGATAAATAAAATCAAAGCGTAGCTGGAGTTTTGTTAAAAAGACAGTATATCTGGACAAAAAATGAAAACCATTATTACCAATTTAGAACAGTCGAGTACCAATATCACTGAAGTTAGTCAAAACTTAAATACAGTTTTAAAAGACATAAAAAGAGGGTGAAGGAGCATTGAATTATTTGTCAAACAACCCTGATTTCGTCGAAAAAATTGACGCTACGATGAGTAATATCGAAGAAGGAACCATCGTTTTAATCAAAACATGGAAGCGCTAAAGCATAATTTTCTATTTAGAGGATATTTTAGGAAGATGGAGAAAGAAGAAAAAAAGACATTAAGAATTAAAATCCAGGATCATGAAAATAGAACATCTTGAAGAACGAATAAGCGATTACAGAAACTCTATAAAAACGGTAGTAGATAAGCGATGCTTTGGAAAATACAACCAAAAAAGTGCCTCCTTAAAACTCTACAAGAGGTAGCAAAACAATACGGACATCGTTTGGAAGGTTCAAGTAATGGATTCGTATAATGAAGCGGTCAATATCACATTTGATTCTTTTCACCAGAAATGATAGATTGTACCAACTTGATTCCGGCATATCAGTTCCTACCAGGTGGAGCGCTTATTTTTTCTCAATCGTACAATGGAGACGTTTTTGTTTTCATGATTTTACCTGAAGTTGAGAATACACCACAAGAAAACAATCTCAAAGAATTAGGTCAGTACACTCCCGAGATGATTACAGAAAAATTGATTGTTGAAAAGTTGACGAGTTTTTGAAGAAAATGATTAGATGGGAAGAGCCTTCTTTGAAGAATAAAGTAGGGTATTAAAAAATAAGTTAACTAATCTAATACGAGTACCAAGTAATATTTTCTGATGATACAGTAAGTTTTCTTTCTGAAAGGAGAGCTTGTATTTTTTGGTTAAAGATGGTATGAAACAACACGTGAAAGCTTGATTTTTATTGGGTTAATGATAATTGTCATGATCAAAATCAACTACAGATTTTACATTTGTATTGTACTAATATTAATCAATTTCACATCATGAAAAACTTAAAAATCACAACGATTGTATTCCTAATATTATTAGTAAATCAAGCACTTCTTGCGCAAGAAAAATGGTCTGTAGAAATTAGGCCAGGACTAAAATTAGCTACCAAAGATATTGGGGATGCAGATCTTAAAGTAGGTTTCGGATTTGAAGCCACAATTGGTTATCGTTTTATGGAGCATACCGAAGGATATGTTGGTTGGGGAATATAATCGATTTAGAGCAGTTAATTCTTTTGCAGGTGAAGATGCAGATTTTGAAGAAACAGGATATACGTTTGGATTAGATTCATTCACCCATATGGTGATTCTCCTCTTTCAATTCTAGCTCGTGCAGGAGGAATTTATAATCATATCGAAATAGAAAATGATTCTGGAGAAATTATTGATGATTCGGGGCATGGATTAGGATGGGAAATAGGTGCTGTCTGGATATCGACATGGGTAAAATTGGAGTCTGCGTCCACAAATTGGATATCGTTCGCTTACAAGAGATATTGATTTGACTACAACAACGATAGATGCCAAACTTAATTTACATTTCATTTGATATGGGGATATCGAAACGTTTTTTAAATACATTATTATATAAATTCTAAAGCTGCATTTAGTGTGTTACGATGCAGCTTTTTTTATCCTTTAATGCCTAGTAAATGATTATTCTATGAGTTATTCTCCAAAAGATATCAGACATTTTTCTTTAAAACTTTATTTGCTTATAGTGATTTTACTGTCATGGCCATTTCAAATAGCTTATTTTTTCTTGGGGAGGAATATAAACCTATACTTCTAATCTCTATGGTTATGGTGGCAGTAGAAACTTATATGCGGAAATGGATTTTTAAAGATGGATTTAAGAAAGCAGGTTGGAGCTGGGGAATCCAAAATATTATTTATACGTTTTGGGTTAGCTTTATTTTTATGGTGGTTTCCGAGTAGTATTGAAAGGTTAATAGGATGGTATTCTCCATCAGGAGATGTTGATTTGTCTATTTTATATTCTTTTCATTAAGCTTTTTTATTACCATAATTCCTGCATTTAGTGAAGAATTTGGATGGAGAGATATTTATTACCCAGGCTGCTTGAAAAATATAAGTATCGAAAAGCAATTACTTGTTCATGGACTTTGTCACTTGGATTTGGCATTTGCCTTATGTCTTTATTATGGGTATCGAATGGGGTGCGAAAACCATGGATTTCGATACTTTGATCTTATTGGTAACCTTTATTCCAACTATAATGCATGCGGTGGTTTTTTGCATTTATTTGGTCAGGACAGGAAGTATTGTAGTTTCAACAATATATCATGTTTCATTTGATGAAGTAAGAGATACTTTGCAAGAAATAATCGGACTTGGAACTTTTGGACAGAATTGGCAAATGATAGTATTGACCATTTTAGGAGTTCTATTGTTGTGTAAAGCAAAATGGAAATTCTATGGCTAGAAAAACCAGTATGATTTTGCTCCCATAACCACCATTTTCTTTTAAAAGCTACTTTTTTCAAGCCATATTTTTTTACGATGGGCTTCTAGGCAGGTAATAACTTCGTCAACAGAATCAGTAATGTAGAGAGAATTCAATTCGTTTTTCAGAGATCATTTCCTTGGTTTTCATTAATTCGATATGTTCTAGTAGTTCTTTGTGATATTCTTTCCCGAACAGGATTACAGGAAATTCTTTAATCATTTTGGTTTGCACGAGTAACAAAGACTCAAAAACTCATCCATAGTACCAAAACCTCCTGGCATTACTATAAATGCATATGAATACTTAACAAGTAAAAACTTTTCTAATGAAGAATACGGGATATTGATCCACTTATGAAGGTATGGATTAGGTTTTTGCTCTTTGGGAAGTAAAATTTTGCACCCAACCGAGTACCCACCCGCTTGATATGCACCTTTGTTGGCAGCTTCCATAATTCCGGGGCCACCACCGGTCATCATAGTAAATCCCATTTTTGCAATAGCTTCACCAATTTGTTCTGCTTTTTGATAGAAGATATCAGATGGTTCGGTTCTTGCAGATCCAAACACTGTAACGCAGGGTCCAATAAAATGCATTCGTCTAAATCCTCGAACAAAATTACGCAGTACTTTTAAGGTAAAATACAACTCTCTAAAACCGTGAACGAGGTCCGGCAAGAAAAGAATACTCCTCGGTTAATTTGGTAATCCCTTATTATTGGATTTGCTCATTAGTTTTTTTAAGACGATTAATCCGAATTAAAAATAAATGCTAATAAGCATCTTCAACAATGATATTTGTCACATAGCTCTGCTGTTGGCTAATCAAGTTATCTAATACAGCATAAATGAAGCCATTATTACTCCAAAAAAAGCTATAGGAACAATAAACATCATATCAATAATGCAATCATATTAGCTTTTAAAATGAAGATACCCAAGCTGCTTTTATAGAAATTTCGAAAAGCTAATACCAGATAAATTAACAAAGGATAGATAGATTAGAAATTCTAACCAGGAAGAGAGTTCAAGTATAGCATTGGTGATAATAAAATGCAGATGAGGTAATAGAAAAGTAAAAAAGTAAAAACTGAATACCATATGATGCGCAAATATGCCTTTTTTCAAAAAAATTATCTTTAGTAATACCGCAAATAAAGGTAGCATTAAAAACATAGTAATAGGAATGGTATCATATAATGTTTTAGAATACCGCCCTTGTTGCTCATAGAATTGAGAACTGTTCATAAAATTTTTGGTGATTGCTCCGGCATCTTCTTCTAAGCCCATTGCTCTTGTTTTTCAGTTGAGGAGCATCGACTATTATCAAAGAATCTAATACTTCTCGTTTAAAACTGAAAGATACTTCAGGCCTTTTTTGATTGGAGTGCTATAATCGAGTCGATTTCCTGAAGATCTTCATTTGATATTCCTATTATAGCTTGATTTTCTTTAAGTGTTTTTTTTGCTAATTCAATATTAATTGAATCTTTTTTTA
>JALQPE010001438.1:0-14758 GCA_030407315.1 Asparagopsis taxiformis | reverse complement strand
CTGCAGCAGCGACTCATTGAAGGAATATCCTTCGAGTCAGGAAGAACTAATGTGTATGCAAAATGGCGGAACCAAATACTGTGGAAAATTGGGAAAGAAATTTTCCCTTTTGTAAAAGCAGAAAAATCAATTCATTCTATACCTAGAATTTTCAATAGTCCTTAAATGTGTTAGGCCGAATAGGGTGTTATACTCTATTCGGCACTTTTCTTGGTAGATAAAAGCTAGTAAGAAAACCTTATCTCCGGTACTTCTTTTTCAATTCGCCAGCGGGATTCAACCACTTTGGCAATGCATAGGCAAAGCCTCGCCCTTCAAAAGAAATTTTCACAATACTACCTTTCTTATTAGCTAGTTTGTGAAAGACTGCGTTCAGTTTGGATTTGATTTTTGCTTCCGTCCATCCCTTGGCTCCTTCAAAATCATTTTTCACGATTTCGAGGAATTCGCTCATGATTAACACCTTATCCTTGGTTTGTAGGGTGGTCATGATGAATTGATCCCATGGGCTCAACTTTCGTACTCTGCGAACTTGTACCGGTTCTGGCATAGACACCTTCTTAGGAGCTTTAGAGCCAGATTTCGAAGAGGAAGAAGTTGATGGAGCTGAAACAGTAGCGGTAACTGCAGGAGCGGCAAGGATTGGAGCAGCAGGCTTATTGGCTACTACTGCAGGAGCAGAAACAACACTTTGTCTTTTAGTTTGACTTTGCTTCGTTAGGGCGGTTTCTAACTGCTCAATGTTTTTTCTAACGGACAGCACCCTATAGGTCAGCTGCCGAAGCTCTGAGTGATAGACACTGATCAACTGTTCGATCTCAACAGGATCAAGTGCCGTCTTGGTTTGTTTTGACATGCGCTTTTTGTTCTGTAATTTATTGTGTTATGGTTAAAACCTGTTTATTTGGCAGCATCTTCTGAGCCAAGGCTGAATCATAAACACAATAAAAATGTATAATAAATTCTTTTGTGTGTTTATTGCCGAGGTCAGATTTTAATTTGTTTTTATTTGCTCTAAAAAGACATTTCACCTTCGTTGGTACCATCTAAAAAAAACTGCTGCCTTTTCTGTTTTTTAATTTTTGTATTAGTGTAGGGTAAGGTGATTATGCATATAACAATATGCTGTCTTTATCTAGGTGCAATTAAAAACATGCAAATGTAAAAATTTATTCAAAAATATTAAAGAAATCAAGTCCTCTAGTGTCGTTCGGAAGGTGTAGTTTAGTGGATATCAACCTGTTTGGTTTCTGTAACCTATTGGTTGTTAGGTGGAAATGCGAAAAAACATTAATGTGTTTGCTAAGACTATTATCTAGTTCTAAATTAACCTAATTCTAAAGTTATACTGATTTTATAGGATTGTGTTGCATATAAAATTACATTTATTCAACTATTAAGTCAAGTCCTAATGCGTCTTTTTATATGATACCTTAATAATTTAAATTGTAAATGTATTTATTCTAATTTTTTAAAACAAATGAATTCTCAAGAAGTTCCAATTTAAGATAGAGGTTCTTTAATTAATGTCAGAGGTATCTCTTGGGAAATAGTGCAATCTTTTCCTGTAATACTTATTTCACCGGGATAGAAATAAACTTGAGCATTTTGCCTTCCACCAAAAGATGATCTAGGGGGAGGTAGTTTTTGAGCCCAAAAAACAATCCTTTTCTTCTGAAATTGTTCTCCAGAGAATTATCACTTGTGTTAATGACAGGGCAAAATCCTGCTTCTCTTTTTGCTCATTTATAATATTTATGACAGAATGTCTATTTTGAGGTTTCCACAAATTGGACGGCTCATGGGATAGTTATATTTGAGCAAGTTTCAAAAGTTGTAAAAAATGAGAAGATTAAGCTTACTACTGTTCTTTTTAGGACTAGTTGGAATTCTCTCGGCCCAACGCCGTCAGATTGATTCAACGTTAAAGATGGACTTTGAGATATATGATCCACCGGCTACCCTGAAGGTGCCAGAAACGATTGTGACTAAAGCAAAATTTCCATTTGTAGATTGTCACAGTCATCATTGGAGGATGGCAACACAAGATCTGGATAAATTGATCCGAGAGATGGATACCCTGAACATGGGAATGATTGTGAATTTATCAGGTAGGGGAGGGGCGAGGCTGAAAGCGATGATGGATAATGTAAAGAAGTATGGTTACGAGGATCGGATTATCATTTTCACCAATATCGAATTGCGTAGTATTGACGAACCTGATTGGACAGAAAACACCGTTAAACAAATAGAGTATGATGTTCAGCAGGGAGCTCGTGGCCTCAAGATCTATAAGAGCCAGGGCATGACCAATAATGATAAAGCCGGAAATCGAATAAAAATTAATGACCCAAGGATTGATCCGATTTGGAAGGCATGTGGACGATTAGGTATTCCCGTAATTATACATTCTGCCGATCCTAAATCTTTCTGGGATCCTCATGATGAGAACAATGAACGATGGTTAGAATTGAAATTGCGACCAGGGAGAAAACGGAGCGCAGATAATCCTGCTCCCTGGGAAACCATCATCGCAGAGCAGCATGATATATTTAGAAAAAACCCAGGTACTACATTTATTAATGCGCATATGGGCTGGTTTGCCAATGATCTGCAAACCCTCGGAAAATTGCTAGACGAATTACCTAATATGCATGTAGGAATAGGAGCAGTCATTGCCGAATTAGGCCGCCAACCCCGCAACGCTCGTAAGTTTTTTGAAAAGTACCAGGATCGGGTACTTTTTGCAAAGGATGCTTACAATCCTGAGGAATACCATACTTACTTCCGGGTATTAGAAACTGACGATGAGTACTTTCCCTACTACAAGAAATATCACGCCTTTTGGCGTATGTATGGCTTAGATTTATCCGACGAGATCTTAAAGAAACTGTATTATAAGAATGCCTTGAATCTGATTCCAGGGAAGAAGACAACTCTTTTCCCTGAGTAGTCGCCTGTAGTCTTTCTTTCAACATACAATAATATATGAGCCCGTCTGGAGTAAGTAATGCTCCGCGGGCATTCCCTATGGTAAAATATGCCTTTGCTGCTGGTTTTGTGGTAAGTTGGTTAAGGTGTACTTTAGGGGGCGCCTGACGTATCCATTAGCAAGGAGATTTTACTCATAAGAGACAACAAGAAAAAGATCACTTCCAAATTTCACTACCAAATATAACATCATGTGGAAAGCTTTTTTACTATCCTGCTTAGGCCTTCTAGTATTTTCATCCTGTCAAAGAAAATCCGCGACAGCCCTCTCTGGCAAGTCTGACTCAGAGTTGATGGTCCTAGCCAATGAATTGGCTCATAAATATATTCTCACGGACGGTCATGTTGATCTTCCTTATCGGTTTAGGGTTCGAAATTTTTCGTCTTACTAAAGAGTACTGGGGATACCCATTAAAACTAGTGATGGAGATTTCGATTATGAAAGAGCAAAGCAAGGAGGATTAGATGCTCCTTTTATGTCTATCTATATTCCGGCATCTTATCAGGAAGAGGGCGGAGCTAAGGCTTTGGCCGATTCTCTGATTGATATGGTTAATGGAATTGCTACGGCTCATCCCGAAAATTTGCGATAGCTAAATCCCCTAAAGATGTGAAGGCACATTTAAGAAAGGATTATATATCGCTACCGATGGGGATGGAAAAATGGGGCACCTGTCGAGGAAAGTATTGACAATTTGAAGTACTTCAAAGACCGCGGTATCAGCTATATACTTTAACACATTCAAAAGACAACCAAATTTGTGATTCCTCGTATGATACGACTAGAACCTGGAATGGACTAAGTCCATTTGGGCGCACAGTAGTGGCCGAAATGAACCGTGTCGGTATTATGGTAGACATTTCTCATGTCTCTGACAGTACTTTTTATCAGGTAATGGAATTGAGTAAGGCCCCCTGTATCGCTTCTCACTCCTCTGTTCGCCATTTCACGCCAGGCTTCGAGCGTAACATGAATGATGATATGCTTTCGGGTACTTGGAGAAAAAGGCGGTGTGATCCAAATTAATTTTGGTTCTACCTTCCTGGATGGAGAGATCCAGAAGCAACGAGATAAGTTGAGAGAGAAGCTGATGGAAGAATTAGCTGCCAAGAATTTGTCCTTTAGAGATGAAGCGGCAAGGCCCGTAATCGCGGCCTTCCAAAAGGCTAATCCTTCCGTTTTTTCAGATGTTAAGATGGTGGCTAATCATATTGATCGAGTGGTTCAGCTTGCGGGAATCGATCATGTTGGTTTGGGGTCTGACTACGATGGAGTAGGTGATTCTTTGCCTACTGGCTTGAAAGATGTATCGCAATACCCCAACTTGATCTTCGAACTATTGAAAAGAGGTTACTCAGAGTCAGATATTGAGAAATCTGCTATAAAAATGTATTTAGAGTTTGGAATCAAGTATTGAAGGTCGCGAGTTAAGAGAAATAAGACAAAGCCTGATAATCGGGCTTATGAAACTTGACTGCAACCGATTATAAATTTATACAGGTGCTATTCCCGCCATTCTGCTGAATGATGGGAATAGCACCAAATTAGTGGATAAGCACCAAATCAAAATTAACTATACATAATTATGCTCTGGTGCATATTTTGACAAATACCGTATATTTGGAAGCACTGATTGAAGATGTATAATGGAGTATGTTAAGTATTTTGAATTGTAAGCAAACAGCTTCTAAGAATTTTATCAATTAAGTATGCAGCTGTAATTATCTTGATCAAGAGGACGGGCATGTTCCAAGTTATGCTTTGTTGCAAAATTCATGCTTCGCTTTTTGGCATCCCACAAGGATGCGGCAGCGATTTTTGTACCTAGCTTAGATTGAAAATATGCTCGACTCAATATTTAGCCTATTTATAGCCTCATACATACACCGATTAGAATTCCGATAGGAATTCAACTAATAAGTACTTCTTGCGAGATTTAAGTCGACAATTTGGTCATCCCTGACAAGAGGGTTTTCTTCTTCTTGCTGCTTTCACGCTTGCTTCACCACTTTGTATGCTGGCGAATAGAGATTCGCTGCTTTTAGTTGTCAATATTCTAATGATGAAGCCACAAAAGTGGCTGCCTTACTCGCTCTAGGAAATCAAGAGATTCAAGACGAAAATTTCACCCTAGCTATTCAATTCTTCCGGATGCCAAGGGTTATATTCCGACCAGCATAAGTGGGAATTGGAGCGAGATATTCTCCTTGGATTATGGAAGGCCTACTATGAATTAGGGGCATTGGATTCGGCTGCTGTCGTCAACCGGCAGTTGTCTAATCTATGTCGGATTCCAGGAGATGCCGATTGTTTAATTTCCAATTATAACAATCAGGCGCTGTTGTTCCATCTACAATCTCAAACGGATTCAGCTATTATTACCTATCAAGAGGGGTTGAAGATTGCAGAGGCTTTGTCGGATACTGCATACATAGCATTGATCTATAGTAATATAGGGATTGTATTTGGAGTACAGGAGCATTTGGATCAAGCCTTGCAGTACTTCTATAGTAGTTATAATTTGTGTAAGCAATCGGGCTTAGATGACCTATCGATTACAGCTCAAGTGAATATCGCTCGTACGTATATAGAGATGCAGCAGCTAGATAGTGCTACTATTCACCTTAGCAGTGCTAAAATTTTGGCTACCGAACTTGGTAACCGAGCTTCTCTTAGGACGATATTGAATTTTCAAGGGAGGACGGCTATGCAACTCCAACAGTATGAACTGGCGCAGGCTAATTTTGAAGAACTTTTGACCGATTATTCTGAAACGGAACAATTGATTCAGGTGGTAGAGGTGTTGACCTGTCTGGTTGAAACGCATATCGGAAAGGGTGATGTTGCGGTTGCAAACCGCTACTGTGATCAGGGATAGATATTGCTGAGGAGCTGCATTTGAACGAATTTTCTGGGAGATTTATACGGTTTAAATCCGAGCTATTAGCCCAAAATGGGAAGTTTGAAGAATCCTTATGGTTTCTACGGCAGCATCAAGAGTTGCGTGACAGTTTTTTGAACGCTGCCAATACAACAAAGATGGCAGAGGTAATTGCCAAATATGATGCGGTAAAAAAGGAAAATGAAAATCAGTTGCTACGCCGGCAGAAGGAGCAACAGGAAAGCAAAGCTACGCAAAGAACCTACCTGGCCTTAGCCTTTGGGGCATTATCCCTACTAATTGCAGCCGTTTTACTATTCCGTTATAGGATGTACTTAAGTCAAAACGCTCTCGGCTGGAATTAGAGGCTACTGTTTACCACTAGAACAGAAGAACTTAGAAGAATTAATGAGCAATTGCAAGAATCAATCAAGAGCTTCGAAGTTTTGCCTATATCGCTTCTCATGATCTAAAAGAACCCTTACGTAGTATTTCAGGCTTTACGAGTCTGCTAGAACGACGATTAAAGGATCAACTGAATGATGAGACACGAGAATATATGGCTTACATCAAGAAGAACACTGCTCACCTGCATGCCTTGATAGGAGATGTACTAGCTTATTCTCTATTGACTAACGAACCCTTAAAAGCCGAGACGGTTCATTGAGAAGTTAGTGAAGGACGTCAAGGATAATCTGGCAGGCCTTATTGAGCGGAAAAATGGCCTGGTTGATTGCAGTGGATTTGCTGATAAAAACATTTACACCAATTATCATCACCTCTTTTTGATTTTTAAAAACCTAATTGAAAACGGACTGAAATACAATGATGCAGAGATGCCTACCGTCCGCTTAGCGTTTGAAGAAGGGGAGGATTATATCAAAGTGCAATTTTCGGATAATGGCATTGGTATTGCACCGGTATACCATGAGCGAATCTTTGAACTGTTTAAGCGTCTGCACAATCGAGAAACCTATCAGGTACAGGAATGGGATTGGCACTTTCTCAAAAAATTGCGAACCGGCTTGGTGGGCGAATTGAAGTAGATAGTGATGAAGCTCAGGGTAGTACTTTTTATTTGACCATCCAGAAACAGAAGACTGCAGAAGCCTGATCCCGACTTTAGACTACTTGCCGAATATCTAATTTGATCCTGACAGTATAAAATTTTAAGAGAACCTTAATTTCTTACCTAATCCATCTGATTTTGGGGCTACAGGGCTACGTTTATAGCTCTGTATTAAGGGCTTATATATTAAGAGAAAGAGGAGTTCAAAGCAGGCAATTTTTTCTCTATCTTTACGCGCGCTTCGAATGAGTGGTTTGGCGCAGCATTCACCCGCAAGCGTTCGTTTTTAGATCGAGAATTTCGGACACTTAGATGTTGGTCCTATGCGCTTTTTTATATGGCTCAACATCTTTTCAAAGATCTTTGGTTCATGAGGCAAATTATTACCTTGTTTTTTCTGGTTTCTATTGTTTGTACTTCTTACGCACAAGAGCCAGACACTATTATTTATCAGACGGTAGAGGAGGCTCCCCGCTTTCCAGGTTGTGAGCAATTGGATAAACACCATTGCATTTATAACACAGTGTGCAAATGCCAATCTGCTGAACTTCATTTATAGCAATATCAGATACCCACAAAAGCTATCGAAAACAATGTTGAAGGAACCGTTGTGGTGCGTTTCGTTGTTGAACCAGATAGTACGATTTCAGCCCCCTGAGGTAGTACGTGATATCGGAGATGGGTGTGGTGTGGAAGTGCTAGGGTGGTAGACCTGATGAATCAGGCGGGAGCTAGGTGGAAGCCAGGTATAGTAAAAGGAAAACCAGTCCGAAGCTATCTAACCGTACCGATTAATTTAAGTTGGAGGAATTACCTGCCTATACCATGGTTGGAGCAGACTCTGTTTATACACGATTTGAAAACCCCTTTGGACTATGAAGGTGGTATTGATCAACTTAATGTCTATTTAGCAGATCGCTTAGGCTATCCTTCCAGCGGCGTTGATAGTTGTCAGATTGGAAATATTCAGGTCCAGGTCTTGATCAAGGCTAATGGAGATGTGAAGATTCTTGATATTATCGATTTCAATGACCTTGGCTTTGATTTCTGGGTATGAATCGATTGATGCTGCTACCTCTACCTTGGGAAAATGGATTCCGGCTACTTTCGAGGGAGGCCAGTGCCTTCGGCTTTTGACATCACCATGAATTTTACGCCAGAAGAGGCTGCTTGTAAACTGATAGTAGATCAATATAAGGAAGCTACTAAGAAAGTAAATGAAGGAGCTACGCTTTACAATGAAGGGAATAAAGATGAAGGAATTGCAAAAATGAGCGAGGCAATTGAAATTTTTCCCAACGATGCTAATTTTCTATTAGCCCGCGGACAAGCCTACTTGGATATGAGTAGCTTTCCGGAAGCCTGTGCAGATCTTTCTCAAGCCCGTCGAATCTCCCTTATCAAGTGGTATGATAATGTTCTCAATTGATTTGTGGAAAATTGACAACGCCAGCTGAAGGCGAAGCTCAAAATTAGATTGAGAAAAGAAAGTCCAGTATACTGGATCGAAATACATAAGCACTAAATGTGAAAACCGCTCATGACCTGACATGAGCGGTTTTTTATGCTAGATGGTTATCGTTTCTGCTAAGCCCCTAATCCGATCTTGGTTCCAGAAGGGATAATGGCTCCTTTCTTGATTACAATAATGCCATCCCGAATACAGTGGGTTGCTTCTTCTGTATCCTTTAGGGCTACACTACCATGGTATACTTACATTGTCGCCCATTCTGACATCTTTGTCAATTATCGCATTGCGAATGTGGCAGTTATTCCCAATACCTAGATTAGGTCGCTTCCTATTGGTGTTAGCTTCAATTTCTTCCAATGATTCGTAATGATCATTACCCATCACAATAGCATTGGATATTTCGGTGCCCTCTCCAATTCGCGAACGAATCCCGACAATACATCGCTCCATTTTCTTGGCCAAAAATGATACAACCTTCTGCAATCACAGATTGATTGAACCAGGTGCCAAAAATCTTGGAAGGCCCTAGAAGGCGTGGTCGTGTATAGATCTGTTTTTCACTATTAAAGAGATCAAACTTTGGGATATCGTCTGTTAAGGCAATATTGGCTTCAAAGAAAGATCGAATGGTTCCAATATCAGTCCAATAATCATCAAATGAATAACTAGCTACTTTATAGCCTTTTCAATGGCATGAGGAATAATTCCTTACCGAAATCAGTGGCTTCTGGGTTATCATCAAACAACTTCTTCAAGAACTTGCGCTTGAAGATGTAGATACCCATAGAGGCTAGGTAATGCTTTCCTTCTTTAGCATAGGATTCTGGAACGGCAGACTGCCCATTTGCCCAGTGTTTCCAGGGCAGGCTTCTCTATGAAATTTTCGATGAATCCTTTTTCATTCACCTTCATAATACCAAAACCTGGTGCATCCCGATCGATGACAGGAATAGTGGCTATGGTTAGATCTGCCTTTTGTTTGATATGATACTTTGCCAGCTCCTCAAAATTCATCTGGTAAAGCTGATCTCCGGATAAAATGAGGACATAATCGTGATCATGATTATTAAGATGATGCATACTCTGGCGAACTGCATCAGCTGTCCCTTGGAACCACTTATCACTAGTTGGTGTTTGGTTCTGCCGCCAATATATCGACAAAGCCATGGCTAACCATATCAAAGTTAAAGGTGTTCTTGATATGTTTATTGAGTGAGGCTGAGTTAAATTGAGTCAACACAAACATCCGCTTCACTCCAGAATTTAGACAGTTGGAGATCGAATGTCGATCAGTCGGTACTTTCCTCCGATAGGAACAGCCGGCTTTGATCTTTGACTTGTCAAGGGATACAGTCGAGAACCAGAACCCCCGCCTAGAATAAGAAAACCATCTTTGATCATAATGCAAACTTTTTTTATTTAGCCAGTATAGGCTGTAGCTGTCATTTGTTGGTAGATATTGTTATATGCTGCTGCTGATTTCTCCCATGAAAAATCAACATGACTAATTTTTTCGCGTACCTGAGTGAATAAGTCCTTTTGATAGAAGAACTCATTGGCTCGATACAAGGCCATTGCGCATCATCTAAATTGAAATGGTCAAAACGGAATCCGCGGCCACTTCCATCTGGCTCCCCTACATCTGGCACAGTATCCTTTAAACCTCCAATAGACCTTACTATCGGCAAGGTGCCATAGCGCATCGCGTACATTTGATTAAGACCACAAGGTTCCACTCGAGAAGGCATGAATAGATAATCTGACCCTGCATACAGTTGATGTGCCAATTTCTCATCATACCTTAAAGCAACATCAAACGCCCTGGAAACTCATGTGCCAGGCGCGCAAGGGCATCATGTAGGTATTGCTCTCCAGTGCCTAGAAAGATAAAAGATACGCCGATGCCGCTGTGCAATACTCTCCGCACTAAATCCGGCATTAGATCAGCCCTTTTTCACGTACAAGCCGGCCAATGAAGGTCACAATTGGTGTGTTCAAATCAATTCGGAAATGCTGCCCCAGTACCTTTTTATTGGCTTGTTTTGAAGGCCTCCATATCGTCTTCCAAATGAGTATCAATGTACTTGTCAGTTCGTGGATCCCATACTTGGCTATCAATTCCATTCAAGATGCCGACCGACTTGTGTTGCTCGTGTGAGATTAGATGTTCCAGGCCATTGGAAGAATGCTTAAGTTCATCCAAATAGGAAGGAGAGACAGTGGTTACTCGCCAAGCACATTTGATGGCAACCGCTAAATGGATTGATTGAATTGTTCCAGTCCAATATACCGCGAGCCTGTGCTTCAAAGAAGGGGAGTAAATACAGTTTGTCCCAACCAAAGGTGCCATGGTATTTCACCATTATGAATGGTAAAAGCGGTAGGAATATGAGCCAAAGACTGATATTCCGGACAGTACTTTTATCATAAAGGGAATCAGGGCCGTATGATGATCGTGGCAATGGCAAAACCTTCGGTTTGCCAGGTGCAGATAAAATCCAATGCAACACTGCTTGTTGAAAGGCTAAGGATCGAGATAACTCATCCCCCTAAGGGCGACCTGCTTCGTCGGCATAGACACCAGGGCGATCAAATTTGCCAGGAATATTCGCTACAAAAAGTGGAAAACAAGTTGGTCCCGATTTCTCCTTTTCAATAGAAAAAGGAACATATTCATTGTGGAAGTCTTACCGCGCCTTTAAAGATGGGAATAAACTCCTGTTGGTTGATCCATTTCGTGCTATACTTGGGAATGATCACACCAGCAGATGCGCCAATCTTATTGAGATATTTAGGTAAAGCACCAGCTACATCGCCAAGCCCACCAGCTTTAGCAGCCGGATAGCATTCGGCACTGATGTGTAATATTTCCATACCGCATTGGTTTTCTGTCCTGTTTGAAAAATCGAACTCGTCTTTGTTTTTATCCTTATTGAATAGTCCTGGAATCTGAGGCTGGATTCATTAGACGGACTTGTGTTATCTAGCGGCTCCCGCTTTCGAAACAGAAGTGATTTCAAAAGTTAAGCTGCAAGTCAATGCCCTTCATTTTACCGGCCATGCAAATATGTTCAAAGGATTAAATCAACCCTCAGATCTAATCTAGTCTTCTGAAACAATGTGAACTCGGTTAAAAAGAAAAGTTAGGCTGTCCCCTGGGCTAATATCAATCTATAAATGTGTGAAAAATCAACTCAGGGACCTGATCAGGAAAGTTATGTCCAACACAGGGATAGCTATTGAATAGCTATACATTCCTATGTTCGAAATATATAAAAACTTCGCTTAACAATACGGAAACCAACAATAATTTTGTGAGAAATTTATTCTAGTGCAGTATCGAAACGGTAGAGTTGATATTTTTCGATGTCTGGATGACCTGATTAGCAATATTCTTTTGTCCAGCAAATTCCAATTTCTCTAGTGCCTTTGCCCAACCTTTGTAGTTTTCTTCACCCAATTGTGACAATGATGCATTCGAACCAGTGGTTAGAAATAAGGAATGATCGCGGAAGCTGGTCCAGGCATTTTCGTAATCGCGGAAGCAATTTCCTTGCCATTCAACCGTACTGCCGATCCCATCTTTGGTACACAATAAGCCAAAGTTATTGTTATTGTTCTGCGCCATAGTATGCTGACCCGCTTGACTTTGCAGTAGCGCATTGGCTAAGGTAATGGATGCTGGAATTTTAAATTTGATTTGTTCATTTTCTGCCACATGTGCAAAGCGCTTGATATAGGCTTTGACCAACTCAATATCTATGCGTTTTAGTTGATTCTCAAGCGTATTGTCACTAGTTCCTAGGCGTGCGAAAGGGGAGAGATCAAATGATTCTTCAACAGGAGGATGTTCCAAGCTCAACTCCTTGTCTCCAAGTTTGTCGGTGAAAGTTTCCCTTTTGGTCCGTTTTCGGCTTTGGGAAAGTACTGCTCTTGCTCCTGAACGGGAATCTCTTGTTCTACGGTGAATTTAAATTGATCTGAAAACTAAAATCTTTCTTCAATACCAGAACAATAATAATATGCCTAAACTGATCTTGAACCAATTCTTTTAAGGTAAAATATTATTTGTTGTTTGGGTATTGGAAAGCTTTGCATGGCATAAAAAATGTTTTAAAAGTTTAATTATAAACAAAAAATAAAACAAAAAGTTTGTTTTTCCAAACCTGAAATTGTCCCTGATAAGATTTCTCTTACCTTCTAGATACAAAACCAAATGGAGCAACACCCTATGCCTGAAGTAAGTATGTGTATTACGACTTTACACTAAGTCTTTGCCCAGAATGCCTGAGGAGGGTAGAGGCCAAGATTGTTTTTGAAAATTAATCGCGTTTTTATGCTCAAGCGCTGCCCGGAACACGGTCGCCAAAAGGTTCTGATTGCCACAGACGTTGAGTATTATAAGAAATTCGAAACTACAATAAGCCTTCTGAGTATCCGCTGCGTTTCAATACAAAACCCATCATGGTTGTCCGTATGATTGTGGTCTATGTACTGATCATGAGCAGCATTCTTGTTTAACTTTGATTGAAGTTACGGATCGGTGTAATCTAAGTTGCCCCACCTGCTATGCCTCTTCCTCGCCCATGCATGGGCGTCATCGGACACTGGCAGAGATCGAGGAAATGCTGGACATCATTGTTCGAAATGGGAGAACCAGATGTAGTGCAGATAAGTGGAGGCGAGCCCCACTGTTCATCCGCAGTTTTTTTGAGATTTTGGATTTGCCAAAGCTCGCCCCATTCGACACCTGATGGTTAATACTAATGGGATCAGAATAGCCAAGGATGTTCGTTTTGTCGAAAGACTCGCTAGTTATATGCCCGACTTTGAGGTCTATCTGCAATTTGACTCCTTTAAGCCAGAGGCTCTTGAAAGCCTACGGGGCGAGGACTTGCTTGAAACCCGAATGAAGGCCTTGGAGCATCTCAATCAATTTAACCTCTCTACGACCCTGGTTGTCACATTGCAAAAGGGTTTGAATGATGATGAGATAGGAAAGATTATAGAGTTTGCACTCGCCCAAAACCTTGTGTCCGAGGTGTCACATTCCAACCCACCCAGATTGCCGGCCGAGTCGATAAACTTTGATCCGCAAACGGATCGACTCACCCCTACAGAGGTGCGAACAGCCATTCTGGAACAATCCCCAATTTTTAGCCCGAATGATCTACTGCCCGTTCCCTGTAACCCTGATGCCCTCATCATGGCATACGCCTTTGAAAATTGACGGCCAGATACATCACTAACACGCTATTTGATGCAGATCAGCTACTTAATAATAGCCGCAACACTATCGTATATGAACAAGATCAAGGCTTAACATGAACAAGTGTTGAAGGTTTTCAGTACAGCCCATTCGGTCGATGCTATTGAAGGGGAGCTATATGAATTAATGTGTTGTTGCCGCATGTGAAGCCCCTGGTTTAGAATACAATAATTTATTTAGGATCATTATTATGAATTTCATGGATGCTTACAATTTTGATGTACGAGCCATCAAGAAGAGTTGTGTGCATATCGTCCATAAAGACGGTCGGATCATCCCATTCGAAACGATGAATCTGTTTTATCGAGAAGCGGAACAGGAAGCGCTATATGCAAAGCCTATGTAGATTATCCCATAAAAACCCTTTTATCATGCAAGGAACAGGAAGAATTGTTGGTATTAATTTGATCATATTGCGGATCTATACGGTTATTACCCTTGGTATTTTATGAATGACTCGGACCAATATGCAGGTATGGGATATGGAATCTTTATGATGATACTCCTTGGAGTTCAGTCTCTAATCTTGCTCACTTTATCTATCGTCTTTTCGTGAAGAAGAATAAGGAGAGAGGGCAAGCTTTTCTTATTAGTCTTTTTGTACAGTATTACTGGTCGGGTTTTCCGCTTGTTTTGGTGGGATGTCAGTGTTTTGAAATGACGGTACAGTTGCTAAGTATGTAACAAGGTCTATTTTTACAATACTAGTCCTTATGCTAATTTTAGACAAAGGGCTGAATGCCCCGCGGGTGCTGCATCGAAATGGCTGCTCAAGCCTGAAAAATGGCCAGAGAAGGAAAAAAATTACTTGGCACACAACATTTTTTGCCGAAACAACACATTAGTATAGAAAGACATTTATTCCTTCCCAAGACATATCTTCACTATTGTTATACCCTTCTCTGGTAGGCTGTTCGTCAGCATATAGGAGAAATACGTTTGATGCTGAGAGCTTAAGCTTTTGCTGGCGCTTGCATCCGCTTGACAGAGAAGCTTCTTACAAGAACATTCCCCGGTTTATTTAATATCCATGATATTCCATTTTATCACCGTTAAATAACCATCCCTATGTATCG
>JALQPE010001436.1:0-16730 GCA_030407315.1 Asparagopsis taxiformis | reverse complement strand
ACCCCAACCCCAACCCCAACCCCAACCCCAACCCCAACCCCAACCCCCTTGAGCAAAACTATTTCAACGAAACTAAATACATTCGAGCCCTTCTCAAATGAATTTATTTGATTGGCCACCTGAACGCCAATATTGCGGAGTCATTCATGCGAAGTATTTTTAGCAAGGAAGTTTCCAAAGAGTTTCAAGACTTCTTGCACAAAGAAATGTCAATGTAACTTTCTGATTACAGCGATAATTCGTACCATCATCAATCAAATTTCATTTTGTTTCTCTTTGCAAGAGTAATATTCATTTTTTCTCGTATATATTTTGATTCTTTCAACATGATTCAATGCAGTAAGCACATCTATAGTGCAACCATCGCACTCTGCACGGAGCCTGAATGCGACTGCTAATGGCGAACTGTATGCTAAGAATGTGATAACGACATCCATTATGGACACTCAATGATCACTGAGGAATGGTAAAAGTAAAAGAGTCACAAGCACACAATTTAAGCATTCATGCGAACTACGGTGATAAAGAGATAGGCATCTACATAACAGAAATTCTTAATTCGACTCTGAACATGATCAGAGAATATAAGGGCAAAATACTTATAAAAATGAGGAACTGAATAAAGCAATGGAAGACAATTGGGAAATACCCATCCAAGCCATCATTGGGTCCTTTAATATTACACTGTTTGGAAAAAAATGAAGGAAGTATTTTTATGTTAATCCACGAATAAGGAGCACCAAGATTAATTAGTCAGAATAATAAATGGCTTAGGAAGGCCACACATCAGAGACTTAAATAACCTCTCAAAATTCAGTGGGCTATTACACAAGAAAATGGCTATTGTGCTTAAAAGGGGAGAATAAACAGACAAAACTGTACTGAACGACTGCGCAGAGAAATCACTCAATGTAATGTATTTGATGAAAATATTTTAAAACTCTCGTTGAAGACAAAAAGCTTGTTGGCCCAGAATAGACAAGAGAGAACATAATACTTAAGAAACTACAAAAATAAGCCGAAGAGAAAGCTAAAATTGCGGAATTAGTGGAGAAAGAACGAAAATATTATGAGAGAGAGCTCGTTGAAATTGCCGAAAAGGAATAGTGGGATGAGATTCTTTAATACTCATCCGAGGGAAGGGCTTTATATCAAATGGGAAGGCTTAGGATAGGTACTTTATTTACTAAATATAGATGGCAAGAGTATGCCTTAAGGTAGGGTACCCAAATCGATGCGGTGTCTGAAGAATTTAAGTCAATTAGAGATAATTTAGAGCAATATCAATGCATTCAAAACTTGGATGAACTCGTTCAATTGACAGCAATTCTTTTATAGAGGAATCAGATATCAAAATTGAAAATATAGACGCACTCACTCTATTAATCGAACTAAGTTTATCAAACAATCAGATTTCAGAGATAAAAAACCTGAATGCACTTTCTCAGTTGAAAATATTGCACTTACCGGGCAATTAAATATCAAAGATTGAGAACCTAAGTAAACTCACTCAGTTAAAAACATTGAATTTATCAATGAACAAGATATCAAAGATTGAAAATCTAAGCGCACTCACTGGATTAAAACAACTGATTTTATACAATAATAAGATATCAAAAATCGAGAACTTGAACACACTCGCTCAGTTGAATTGCCTAAGTTTATGGAGAAATCAGATATCTAAGATTGAGAACATGAATGAACTTACTCAATTATCTGTACTACAATTACAGAGTAACTGTATCCTGAAAATTGAGAACTTGAATGCACTCATTTAGTTGAAATCACTATCCCTATCCTGGAATCGAATTGTGAGAATATAAAAACTGAATGCCCTGGTTAAACTGGAAGCCCTGCGTTTACAGCACAATCCAATTTTAAGAATTTAAAATTTGGACAGTCTCCATCTTTTAAAATAAGTGAGTCTGCGTACTGTATTCATAATTTAGCTTAAGCGATTGAACTGTTTAGTTTCCAAACTTTGAGAAAGCTCCAAGCAGGAATGTTAAAGTTTTTTCCAATTGGAACGTCCTATAATCTTGATGAATTCTAAACAATTCCGTTTATTCATTAATTGCCAATTTGCAAAGAACTTTCTCATCAAGTCTAAGTTTGGAGGAAGATGTATGGGTTGCTCGACTAAGCCAATCATATTAAACCATACATCTTTTCTGCACAGTTCTGTATAACAGAATTCCATTATTTTCTAACTTTCGTGCTCTTTGCAGCTAAACATGTCTCTTTCCATTGTTAATATTGATGTTAATAACGCCGTGTTTTTAATTTCCATTCCCCATTCTCAATATGATGTGAATATGCTCTTCTGTTCTTGTATACGGCACATGTGAGTGGAATTACTCAATATCATGATCTCATTCATACACTTTAGGCCAATATTGAAAAGCTACCTTCATTCATGTGGCCTTAAACTTATTGAAGAAAGTAAATAAGAGCTATATTTTCATCAGAATTGTTATTAGTCCCCGTTATTGCTCATCAGAATAAATAGCAGAAGAATGATGAGTTATATGTCAGAATTTAAAGCTCATATTCTCATTTCAAATCTTTAAAACAGGTCATAACTGAGTTGATAGTAAATATATTGCTAAGTTATTTGATGGAAGGCAATTCTGATAGTCAAAAGATGATAGAGGCACTTTCTCGACCTAACAAGCAAGGAAAGACGACATTTGGAAAAGATAATATATTGGAAGAAACCTTCTGCTTGAAGGAACAGGTTGGATTTCATCCATGTTCTTTGGATGGATGTCCCCTGTATTTGAATATGGAAGTCGTTTTGGCATTTCTGAGGATGCCCTCCCAAAACTGCCGAAGAGTGAGAACATTGATCATGAATTCCGACGTCTTGAATCCTAAGTTAGAAATATGAAAGGGGTTCATGCCAACGGTCTATCTCTCACCAAGGCCATCTTTACCTCATAAAGACAGTCATTCATCAGGCTTGGGGTTGCCATGATCATCATAATTTTGATGAAGATGCTCATCCCCATAATGACTTCGTATGCTATGGACTACATTCGTAAGCATAGGACCTCTTAATAACTCGCAATGAGTGCACTGTTATTCATAGGTATCGTCCTGACTAACCTATTTCGAAGTGTGGCTAGTGCTCATTTCAATTACTCTTTTATCGTATTTGGGTTCAATTTGTCCAATGCTTTAAATCTGGTGATCTACTCTGAGGCTCTTCGGTACCCGATACTCAGTGATAAACGATTCCTATATCGGACATCATCAACTATAGTTAACTGGATTCACAGAAGGTAGGTTGGTTAGGATATCACCTCAGTATAGCTGTGTTCACACCCATTGAGATCCTGGCAGGAGTCATCCTATTGTACTCTTTCATTGGGGTTGCATTTATACCTGGGATCGGCATGCTCATCCTGACGATGTTTATATCGTCTGCAGTGAAGAAATATTCCAATGGTTTCAATTAGAAATTGATGGATGCCAAGGATAGGAGACTGAAGACAACTGAAGAGATATTCAGAATCATCAAATTCATCAAAATCAATGCCATGGAGAGAGTGTTCAGTAAGAAACTAGAGAGTAGAAGGAAAAGAGAGATTGATGCCAATATCAAAGCTGAATTGGTGAGCATTATGATGACTTTGTTTGTCAATGTGAGTACTCCTATGGTGCTGTCGGTCACTTTTCTGACGTATGTCTGGCTGGGGAATGACATGGATGCTCAGACTATCTTCACAACATTGATGCTATTTGCACTCATTCGGAGTCCATTGGAGCAGTTCCCGGGTTCATTTACTGAAGTTCTCTAAATATGGACATCTATGAAGAGACTGGAGACATTTTTCATCGCTAAGAAGACACTCTGTGATGGAAAGTAAGTGCCTTCATTGGGATCACGATAAAGTTGGGCAGTCAGAGTCAGAATGGTACATTTCAACTGGAGTCATTGCCATTGCCTGATAAATAGGAGTCTATAGGTGTAGACACTTCACCCTTGCTACCATCTCATAGATTTACTATTACTACTGTTCTGGATGACATTGATCTCTGTATTCCAAGGGGTGCATTCACTATGGTTCTGGGTGATGTTGGGAGTGGTAAATCATCTTTATTCTATGCTCTGCTCGGTTAGGCTGCTCATGATGGTTGTGCATCCATCAATATCAATGGTAGTGTGGCCTATGTTGCTCAGGATGCCTGGATTCAGTCATCAACTGTCCGTGACAACATTACTTTCACCCTTCCCTATGTTTAAGAGCAGTTTAAGGAGGCTATCCATTTCTCAGCTTTATAGGATGATATTCGCAATATGGTGAAGGGAACTGATACTGAGATAGGGGAGGGTGGAAGCACTCTCTCTGGAGGTCAGAAGATGAGGGTCAGTTTGGCAAGGGCACTATATTCAGGAAGAGACATCTACTTCCTAGATGACATACTGTCATCAGTTGATGTTCATGTTGCACAGTTCTTGATGAAGGAGATGTGTCTGAAACATCTAAGAGGGAAGACGGTAGTCCTGGCGACTCATTTAATAGAATATGCAAGATATGCAGATGAAGTCATCATACTCAAGGAAGGGAAGATAGCAGAGCAAGGGAAATATGAAGAAATACAAGGTAGAAAAGTATTCAGGGAACTGCATTCAGAGGAAAGGTAAGAAGGATCAAAGAGTAGTCAGAGGTAATTACTAGAGTAAAAGGAAATGGAAGTAAAAGAGACCCATCATCTGAGATAGTAGTAGAAATAGATAGAGGGGAAGGAGAAGGGAGATGAGTCTATCTAATAACTGGTCCTACCTGAAGACAGGAGTCAAGGTGACATTAAATGGACAACATATCAATCCTACTTAAACTTGAATGGGGGACTCCTCTTCATCTTTGTAGTGCTGTCTATCTTGTTGATGTCGCAATTCCTCAGTATTTCTGGTGACATGACACTGAAACTGTGGTGTGACAACCCTTCCAATGAGATGGTTCCTTTGTATCAGTACATGGGTTTGAGTGTCTTTGGTGCCATATTTTCTACTGCTAGTTTGTTGATATTGCAGATGTGTGCCTTCCGAGCAGGTGGCTACCTCCATCATAAAGTGTTAACTCATCTACTTCGAGCCAGTCTGATTAAATTCCATAATCGGGTTCCAACAGGGAGAATATTGAGCAGATTGACATCTGATTTAATGGTAGTTGAGGAATGGATGGCATCTTCAGTTAACTACTTCTTAACTAACTGTGTCTAGTTGATGGGGAATGTGGGTATTTCGATGTACCTGTCGACTCCATGGGTGCTGATTCCTTCATTGATGATGGTGTACTCATGCCATCAATTTCAACTGTATTTTATGAAGTCTCAAAGGGAAATACTTAGACTAAAAAGTATTACAGGGACACCCATAGTTAATGGACTGGTGTCATCATTGCATGGCCTCACTACCATCAGAGCCTATAGACTGTAGAAATAGTTCATAACTGAACAAGTATCAAGAGTCAATCGGAACAAGGCTGTGAGAGTGTGTGGTTCTGCAGCTCAGAGTTGGTTCAGTCTCAGAATTGCCCTGTTTTCACTTTTGGTCAACATGACAGCAGTTGGATACACTCTCTTTGTCGACAGTGACCCTAGTGATGCATTGATTGGACTGCTGCTCACTTATGCCCTAAACCTGAATAGTCTTATTTTAGGAATGATCAACTATGTCTCAACAGTACAGACACAAATGCTCAACTTTGAAAGGCTGGAGGAATTCACACATATAGAGGCATAAGCAGGACATACTAATAAGTTAAATGAGGCTTACCGGCAAGACAGACTAACAAGATCATTGAATAAGGAAGTATCGAGTTTGAAAATGTGTCAGTCAGGTATCGGGATGGTCTGCCTCTGATTCTAAGTCTATCAACTTGAAAATAAGGCCAGGGTTGAAAATTGGCATCGCTGGAAGAACAGGAGCAGGGAAATCAACACTGTTCTCATGTTTATTGAGGTTGATCGATCCCTGTGAGGGAAGGATCATGATAGATGGCTGTAATATCATTGAAATGAATGTTGACGATCTTCGAGCATCAATCACAACAATCACACAGGAACCTACTCTCTTCGATGGAACATTCAAATAGAACATTGACCCAGAGAATAGGCACTCAGAAGGGGATATCCTTACCTTGATCAAGCAATGCAATCTATAGAAAATAATCGAGAAAAAGGGAGGGATCAATGCCCTTATTGATAATGGGTCTCTATCTGTTGGATAGAAGCAGCTTATCTGCATCTGTAGAGCACTCTTGAAGCAGAGTAAAATTGTTCTGATCGATGAAGCTGTAGCTAGCATTGACGAAAACAATATTTCACTCATCAAGGAAGTTACTGATAAATATTTCCAATCAAGCACAGTCTTAACAATCGCCCACAGGCTTACCACTTTGCAGAACTCAGACATAGTCATCGTGTTAAGTTAGGGAAGAATAGTTTAATCAGGTCAACCATAACTACTTTTACAGAAGAATGACAGCATCTATCGATAAATGCTCAATAGCTTCAAATCTGACTATAGTTAATTGAAATGATGATCAATATGAAATATATGTAAAGTAAGGATGTTCATTATCGATCAGAGTCAATGTCGTAGTCTGAGTCCTCAAACTTTTTCATGATGGCCTTCATCTTTTCCACTTTCTGCTTTTCTGTTCTTCTGATGTCTCTCAGTAAGTCATCTCTGATACTCCTCCGAAGTTTGCATCCTAATGTGCTTCATATTTTTAATCGAGAAGGGTGACTTCCTTGTTAAAGTTCATCTTCTGAATTTTTCTGGGTCCAAACAGTCGTTTTATTGGATGACTGACTGATGATCGACTGAGTATTGATGCCATTGTCACCAAATTTTTGAGATCAGTTGATGAGTAGTGCCTCTTTGCAAACTGCTTCCTTTCCTTAACTTCACGAGTGACTACTCCCATTTAACTCCTTCTCATTTCGGAGAATGCTTTAGGAACCAATGAAGAGTTTTTGTTGTAGATGATAGTGCCCCATGTGATGAGTGAGACTTTTATGGAATCCTCTGCCAGACTGAAATTCCCACCTTGTGAATTCATCTTGTACCACTAAGTCTCGGAGTCAATGCTGCAAAATAGTTAATTCAGTTGCACTGCATCATGTAGCTTTCCAAACCGATCTAGGTAGTTTGATTGTATCAGACTAAATATAGGCACAGATACTTATAAAAGAGCTCCATTCGCAATCGTGATTTTTGGAAGGTTGAAATTGGGTCAAAATAGAAGCCCAAGTTCCTTTCCCTGATTTCCTTCTCAGAAAAATAGTCACCTTTGTTGGTGACTGGATTGAGTCGTTTTGCATAGAGGTACTTCCCTAACAGATGGAAGATGGCATATTTCTACTTTTTGTCTCCTGTTTTGGCTGTTGTTTTGGGTTGTGATAGACCAATGATCTTCTTGATGACTGCCTTCTGAGCATGTTGTTTACTGGGGACACTGGATTGTTTTGAGTTTTATTCTTCCTTCTCGTCGTCGGAATGTAAAGTGATGACTTCCATTTGTTTCTTGACTGCCTACTACTCGCTGTCCTTAAACACCTTCCTTAGATATTAGAGGTTGGATATCTTTTCCTGATCCTCTTTGGTGATTGACCTGCCCTCCTGTTGTATGACCTCGAAGTAGAGTTGATTGAGTGCTTTCCTGGCATCTCCATTACTGAATTCTGATATTTCTTTGATAGTTTATTTGTCCAGTATCGCAAAATTGGCATTATCATGAAGGAAGAGTTCCATGATATTTCTGACTTCTGCTGCCGTGTACTCGTTCATTTTGATTACATCTACGTTCTGGAGGGTGTCAATTTCGAATCCTCGCATGTGCTGGTTCAAAACATAGAAATGTGAGTATATTTCATTATTGAGGCAGAATATGACTTTGGACTGTGTTTTGGCAATCAGCTCTCTGAACCTTTGTTTGAACCTACTTTATGATACTAGATTACATCTTGTAGTTGGTGGGATGTTCGAGAGGGAAATCATAGAAGATGGCTACATCTGATACTGATTTTGACTTGAGTGTATCTGAGATTACTTCCCCTAATGTCCTGATACGCATCTGTTCAAGGTTGTCCCTTTCCGAATCTGAATCTTCCTCAAATGGGTTATTAAGGGGCACTTCTTGCTCAGTACCTATATGATATGGTACCCCAGTTTCCTTCAGCAGAAATTATAGAGTCATTCTCTTGCCACAGCCACTGGCACCGAACAGGAACATTACATTCTTCTTCTCGTTCTGGAGGAAGCATTTCAGTTTCAGGAAGACATCATTCATCTGCTTCGTGATCTAAATTATCCGGCAAGTACGAACAAGTTGTGGAAATCATTAATCCTGGTGTAATCCCAATTTGGTAGCTCATTCCTATGCTGTTGACTGGATGGAGGCCACAGAGTGTTCTTATTCCGGTTGGCGGGTGAGCCCTTTTTCATATTCAGAATTGAACTAATAATGAGTAATATATATATATAGATGGGCTCAGGAGTAGTTAGTTGCTTAAACATTATCTTTATTATTGTCTGTATGATCACTGTGCTATGAACTCTGTCTTCTCTTCATTGCTTTCACTAATTAGTTGACTATCCTGTTTTTCCTCTTTCTCTACCTTTTCCTCCACCTTTTCCTCTGTTGTTTTCTTGAGTTCCTGATCTTTCTTGTACAGTAGGTAGGAGTACCCTGTCATTTCCCCTCTATGCCAGTTGATATCCTTGAGTAGGACTGTCCACCCTTGATACTCTTTTTCTTCATAGGCATCCTTCCATCTTTTGAATGCGATATCAGTGATGGGTGCCTTCCCTTTCTTCCTCTCTACTGCAAAGTAGGTTCCTGGGTACTTGGTCCAGGCATGGAGGTCCATATCTACCAATTAATAACCTTAAGGAGGAGACTTATCCCAGAGGACTTTCTGTACGATATCAATATCGGTGATGGCTTCATTGATATCATCAGTGTAGTAGATGGCTGGGTATAGGTAACGACCACCCTGTTTAAGGTTGAAATCAAACATCAAAACATTGGGAGTAGGAGGGACCTTCATCTAAGTCATACCATTAGAGTAGACCTAGACGGATCTCACGTAACGGGAGTGAGGAACCGAAACAGTCATCAAGTCAGAAGGCTATGCACCCATTGAAAAGGAGGGAATGGAGAGATATATATATGTGAAACTTCGAGACAATTTAGGTATGAATATGAATGAATGGACTTATTTATAGACTTAAAGATACTAGGGAGAAAGGAGGACATCTCAAATTGCAACTTAATTAATATAGGACTCATTAAGGAATAGAGAACACGGGGGAAACGGGCAAGAACGATTTGACTTTAAATGAAAAAGAAACTGAGATTAAAAGGCTGATAACCTCTCACTTTACAACTCTCAACTTGTGTAGAATTTAAAGAAGAATAAAGTCAAAGTACTACTTAGGTGTTCTGTTGACCAAGTCTTCTTATTTATCCTTTCTTCTCAAAGGGTGGAAGATGTTTAGTTGCTGGATTTCCGGCTATATTAGCGTTCAGGTACTGAGGCGGATTCCAAAGAAAATATCAGGAACAGTCAGCTCATCAATCTTAACGATAAAGTTTTAGGTAATGGCAAACTCTTTTAGCTTAAGAAGCTTAGAAAGGTTCTCAATCCGCACTATTCGATTGAGTGACAAGTCCAGTTGCGTCAAACAACCGAAGTTTTCAAGATTCTCAATTCTTGAAATTTTGTTGTCATACAAATAAAGAGATTCGAGCTGATGAAGTGCCTCAAGATTCTCAATTTTAGATATCTGATTTCCACTTAGATTCAGAGTAGTTAAAGAAGTAAGCTCACCTAAGTTCTCTATTTTTTCAATGTTGTTTCTGAAAAACTGAAGTGACTCCAAACACTTCAGCTTTCCAAGCTTTTAGATTTTTGCTATTGAATTATGAGAAAGCCATAGCACCTTCAAATTTTACAGCCCATTCAAGTTTTCAAGAGACTTAAGCTGATTGTTTTCTAACATTATGATTTAAGTACCAATATCTAGCTGTATGAGACCCTTGAGGCACTTAAAAAGGTGAAAAATCTGGTCCAGAGGGATGGGAAAGTTATCTCAAATTATACTGTAAGTACCAAGCCGAATCTATTCAATGTTTTTTAGTGTCCCATGCTCATAAAATTATTTTCGAAGGAACGACCAGTTTTAGGTGTCATGCTCCTTCATCAAATTTATTAACTCTTGCTCCATCTTCACTAGGCTTGTTGTCTCTGTATTTTCCATACTTCCTGTGTTCCAATGATGATGCTGAATGCAGAGCTTATTAAATATGATACGATTATGACTAAATAGATGTATTAACTTTCAATAATATGAGTTCTTGTTCTCTAAGAATGTGATCAATCATTCACTTTCTGTTCGTATGTTCGCTTGCACAGCCTTTTCCTGTTTCCAGACATACATCGCTTTGCGTAGTTGTCAGCCCCTGCAACTAAATATTGCCCATCATGACTGATGTCTAATGCACTGACTGAGAACTTGGATTTCACGATCGTCTGTACCGTTGTGTCAGTTCCTGCACTGACAATGCCTATGTCTCCCCCTGCTGTCCCGAAGGCATAGTAATCGTTCTTCCTTGAATAGGCACAGGAAGTGACAACATCATTAAGGTCCATAAATACGACATTTCTGATGTTTTTATTGGTAGGAGAGAGGAACCCATCTCCTTAGCCATCTCCTGCAATCATCCTGGTTCCATCAGGACTGCTATCAATACATGCAGTGTACTCGCGCTCCTGGTCGACCACAGGCGTCGTGTTAGTGAAGGCCTTGTATGCTTGGTATCCTTATTTATTTCCTATCAGAACCATATAGGATGAGGTCAATTTGCAGTCATAAATGGGTTCAAAGGAGTCAAACTGCAGGATAACTGTATTTAGGTCACTTACTTTTCTGAGGGCAGCCTTGCCATGCAAACCTTTCTCCCCGCAGTCTAGTATCAGCATTGAGTCTTTACTCCAGTCAATGGCCCTAATATCCGTATTCGAAGTCATATACTCGGCTTCTTTAGTCCAGAATCCTGTTGACAGTATCTCTACTTTTGATTTGGTCGTGTTCATCTTCGATGATGCCTTATATCCTAGGGCAAGTTTGGAACCGTCATTTGAAAATCGGACAACCTGAGGAAGGGGACTGTCAGGATCTAAGGAATATATGATGGCCCATTAGAGAGCAGTCCTATAGACAGCCATCTTCTTAGAAGTAGCAACGGCTAGGTGGAGACCATCAGGAGAAAAATGCAGATCAAGCACAGACTCACGGGGTCCTAAGGGTATGATTTTGTTGAGAGACCATCCACCAAATACGATAGATGGAAGCAGGGCAAGGTAAATCAACTGGGAAAGGAGAAAGACACCCATCAAAAGATATTAAGAGAATATTCACCCAGCCTTAATTTAAAAAGGGAAAAATATAAAAGAAATAGGAGAGGAGTAAGAAAAAATGAGGATCAAAATGATCAGAAAAATAGAGTAAGCAAGATAATGAAAATATAGTCTAATACTGCTAATCAAGAGAAATCTAATATGAATTAATGTTTTTGCAGGGTAAGCAAACGACTTGATGATAGTTCAAAAACTTTAAGATTGAATTGACCAAGCTATAAGTGTGATCAAATAAAAAGTTATATGATGAGTATAGTCACCAATGCCTCAAGTGGTCAACTATAGACACGTTCTTGTTTCTTTATCGAAGGGTGCCGAATATTTGAGGGGATCGCTCGATAACATCGGGATCTGTGTAAAAAAATTGATACGTAGAAGAAGCTTTTTGAATGACTTTGGGAACAAGATGTCAAGGGTTAGGTGAATATCAGGGTTGTATTTCAAATTCAACTACACTAGATTTGGTAGAGCTTCAATGTTTTTAATGGTTTAAATATAGTTGGAATGTAAGCTTATCTTTGCTAGCTCTGTTAAACAATCTAAGTTCTCTATCTAAGAGATCCTGTTTTGATCTAATTGTAATATTTGAAGTTTGGTAAGTGTTCCTAAGTTTTAGATTTTCTCGATATTGTTTTGCGACAAATCTAACATTTTCAAATGAGTTAAGGAATTCAAATTCTCCACTTTCTTTATCTTATTTTTGTTTAGCTTTAACTACTAGAGCTAGGTCAGCATATCAATGTTTTCTATTTTTTATATCTGATTAAAACGCAAGTTTAAAGTGGATAATTTTCTACAACAACTCAGATTATGAACTTTCGATATGTAGTTTGCCGATAAGTCTAAGGTTGTTAGTTTGATAAGTTGGTCAATATTTTCAATGGTGAATATATAGTTCCCTGATAAGTCTAGGAATTACAGCTTTTCTAGAGAGCTGAGATTGCTGATTTTCGTTATCTTGTTGTTTTCAAATTTAATCGTACCAATGAGGAGAGTGAGCATAAGTTTTCTATCTTTTCAAGGTCATTACTGTTCAAATCAAGAAATTCAAGTTTTTCCAGCATTTCTAAACATTCGATTTTTGCTATTTAATTCGAGCCTAAGAGTAGTTTTTTCAAGTTAATTTGCATCTCAAGATTTTAAATTCTTTGAATATAGTTTTCGCCCAGATCTAAGGTCTATAGGTGGAATAACGTTTGCAGAGAATCTATTTTGAGTATATCACTACAATTTAAGAGTAATTCTTTTAATTGGCTGAAGCACTCAATCTCTCTTGGGATCCCACCTTTGGGCATTTCGCAGCTACCTACTTTAACACATAAAAACATAAGTCGAGCAATTCCACATTGGCAAGGATATTCCCTTCCTAGTGCTGCTAAACAATAAAACTCCATGGTTCACTGTTCATTTCCTCTGCAATTTTTAGAAATTCTGCCTCCATTCTTTTCTGCCTTTGTTGATTGCTATTTCGATCCTATTTTCTTCACTTTTCAGCTCAACTGTTGACTCCTTCTCCTACTTACTTCGTTTTACAGTTTATAGCTCTTGTGTCATGACTTTACCTTGATTAAGTTCTTCAAGTGTTTTAAACTCTCTTTCAATTTGATAAGTTGCTTCACCGATTATTGCCTGAATTTTGGTCGACACATTATCTATTGCTGAGGATAAGACCTCGTCCCTTATTTATGGTAGAGTTTCATGTTTTGGGGTCAGATTGAATGGATGCCCATGGTCTTCACTGCCAGATAGCTCTAGATGAGATTAGCTCATCTTTGGCTCTGAGCTCTAAGCTGACTCTCTTTATGATGTGTCCACAAGGGCTTCAATCACTAGTTAGTACTTTTCTTCGACTAAATGTTTCAAGCTATCGATGCTCGTGACATCCTAACTTTTCTTACTTCTAACAACATCGATAATATCATGAAGACGATCGAGAGCAGAGCCTACTTACGATTTCTCCAAATTCCGAGCACTGAAGGACATGCTGTGGGAATAGTATGATACTTCACAACTTGATATTAATATTTTATACTCTCTTTATCTTAAAGATTAAGGCTAATGAAGTGATGCAAATATAGAAAATTATGTAAAAAGAAACGATCTCACTTATACAAGTCTGGATAGTCCTTCTTCATATATTGATGATAGATTAGAGAAATAATTTAAGAAATGTGAAAAATCAAGAAGATTCAATCGAGAATTGAAGTCCAATCTGGCTCTTTAAATTTTGTTTCCGAGCAATAGCGTCATACGAGCTCTATGAGTCCTTTGAAACCATCAGCCTTCGAAGCACACTTATTTTTCTCAATAATCCTCTTCGTTTAAAAGTGAGAGAAAGTATTCTGCAGAGGAGCTTTTTCAAGCATAATTTCAGTTACCATTTCAATACATGAATGTGCGAGCAAATTTATCTGACAATGTACTCAATTTCAGAAGTCTTGAGGATCGAATGAACATGTTCAAGCAAAGACGCGATAAACATCGAAGAGTAACCGTTCTTGTCTTTTAAATCATGCTTTCTCTCTATGAACAGTCTGATTATTCTTAGTTTTCTTTCAAAGGTTGTTGTTTGGCCTATCAGTTCAGTGTAGTCGATGTATTTTTTAACCATTTCACTGTCTTCCTGTCTTGTCAGGAATATTCCCATCTGAAATGAAAGAGCATAGATGTCCTCAAGCCTATCATGCTGAAGCAAAATCCCCACTATAACGGAAATATTATCATCCTCAAGCACTTCTCCTTATTTGATAGCGAGATAGCGATGCACCACACTCATTATTGTCGACTATTCTTCTTTGCAATCCGACTTTGAATAGTGAAGCATGGCCTATTTCAGTATCGAGACTTCGAGCATGTATGATATGCCTTTTTTATGGTCGATAATCGTCGAGACAGCCTTCTGTAGATATTGTTCTGACTCAAGGGTTTCACCATGCTTCTTTGCAATGTTTCTCATCGAAATTAAGTACAACAGGGTGAGTTCACTTTTCTTGGATACAAATTGAATGATTGAGGTTAATAAATGGTTCATCTTGCACTTCTGTTCATCTGTTTCCCAATTAGATAGGGCCCAAAGAATAAACCTGTAGATTGGCTTTTCATCAGAATCTAATAAAGGAAGAGCTTGTTCATTCAGCAGTTACTCTTGAAGTAGTTCCCCATACATCAGCCAGTATTTCGACTGCAATTCTTTGATATTTCTTTCTTCGACAACCATGGCGATCTCTGCGATATACAGCCTTCTGCATAGGGAGGGGCTCACAGAGATGTTCAGGTCAAAGTACTTTCTGCCTCTACCTTATTAAATTGCTCTTAAAGAAGGAAAAGTCGGCCAAAACTGAAGCTAAAGTGAGCATTTACAGAGTCCTCATGATCAAATTGTTTGGATGCAAAGGCTAGGTTATTTAACACTTGACTAGTTGGAAGTATGTTGAAAGATTACTTTGCGACGAAGTAGTCGAATAGTTTGAGAGCATAGTAGGTATCGAAGATCTTATATAAAAATAGTTGCTTCAGTGAACACTTAAAATATCGATAGAAGTAAAATTTCGCTTCAGTTCCTCGAAAGATCCCATCATTTAGCTATGAAGCAAATAACCTACAAGAAACTAAGTTACTAACTGTTGACTGATTAAGGTTCTAGTTTTGTAGGAGATCTTCGAATGGTATATCAGTGTTTAGAAAGTGTAAGCTCTGAAGAAAGCCGGCAAAAGTGGAATACATTTTAAAGTGTTTTGAGGACTCATCCATCGAACTTACACAGTTAGTTAAGGTTGACATGACTTGAGAGTACCTAGGATGCTGTAGTGCCTCAACGCAGTATGGAAACTCAGAAAGTATATACTCCATGCAACGATAGATCTTTTTCTCCAGATTCTCCGTTTTTTAAATCAAGACATCCATTATTCGATAAAAGTCAGAATAATTGAAAGCCACTCCAAGGTGTACATGAGCAACAATCTAAAGGGCTATTTCCTTTTATTCACTCCATTATTGATCGTGATAAAGATCCTCGATGACTCTAGCAGCTTTCGATATCATCAGCAAATCGGAGTTTTTGAGTGATACATCGGCAAGATCATCTTAAGTAATCTAAATGTCTGAAAAGAAGTCGATACTTTGGACTAGATTTCGAGTTGCTTTAATTTTATCCTTTATTTAGTGGCACACATTCTTGCTCATGTAGTTTAAATATGCTTTGATCGCAGATAGCTTTTCATCTCTTTAAGAATCTGGTGTTATACTCCTTAAATATCGAGCGACTACTTAGATTGAAATATCCTGCTGCAGATATGAAAGTGTCTGCTTCCAAAACTGATTTCTGAGTTGTGAATGATGCAGTTTGTCACCCAATCTTTTGGTTTCTACTATAATTTCAAATAATTAAGGGAACTTTCCCCATCTGGGTTGTATTTGGCATTTAACCTAGCTAGAAATGTTGGAAAAAGGGAAGAAATAACTTAGTTGTCAGCATAAGGAACTCTTTAGTGATAAAAACCTGGAGCTTCTCAGATGTACGTAGCTATAAGACAAACTTCAAATACTCCTTAAACAGCTTTCTGGAATGCCTCTGATAGATGTTTGAGGAAATATTCTCCGTTTTATCAATGAAAAGGTTATATTGAATTGAAAGGCTTTCCAATTGTTAAGTTAAGGCTTTCATGTCATTTTACTTACGGACACAAGGATTATTTGTTGCGGTAGTATGTATGTTCAAGCTCATCTCTTGAATATGAAGCAGCTCTTCGACTGTTGCCTTTAGACCATGCACATCGTTGTAGTACAGATCGACCATGCCTTTGCCTGAAGTTATCAATTGACTCATTTCAGGGCTGGCATAGCTCAATGAGCCATGGAAGTGAGTATAGGACTTTTACCCTTTGGCTTCCTGTATTGACTCTGATATTCCAAAGTCAATGAAGACCGGTTTCGAAAATGTAGGACTCATCATGATGTTGGAAGGCTTAATGTCACTATGAACAATCGACAAAGAGTGCAAAAAGTGTAAAGATTTCTTTAACTCTTCTTCAATTGTTTTGATTTATTTTTTGTTTTTTGGATTTATATTAAGGCATTGCTCCATACAAAATTATGCGCAGTTTTTGTAAAAGATGATATCGAAGTGAAGAAACCTTTCGACTTTTGGACCTATTTTAAGAGCTGAGCATAGCTTCCCCATACAGTACTATTTTAAGATTTAATGGGTTCTGTATATTTTTTCTTCTCCGTTTTCTTAGTTAAGCTGCTGACATTTGATGGCAAATTTAAGTTCACCCGCAGAAATAGAGTAA